>JAMPIV010013029.1:120000-172170 GCA_024509875.1 Oreohelix idahoensis | reverse complement strand
TTGTCGTAGATTTTTGATAGGAGTATTAAGACTAGGGTTGGTCCCTTCTGAATAGGTTGGAATGAGTGATAGTCACAGTGAGAGCTGGTGAGAAAAAAAACCCACAATAGAATTTCCCACACGTGAGATGATAGAATGTGATAAAGAAGCTGTCTTTGAGAATCGAGATAATCTTCTCTCTCTCACCTATCTTCTACGACCGCTTTTAAAGGCGTCAGACAGTCTACACACAGATATATATATATATTAATATATCTCTATCTACTCACGGGCACGCACATACACGTGACGACAGGTAAACACACAGACGTGGGAATCTATCACAATGAATTTATATGTATTTGAACGAGCTGACCCACGCACTGATTTAGTTCAAGAGAGAGATTTTTATTATTATCATCAAAAAAAAATCTTCTCACAACACCAAAAATACATCAAGGAAAAAACATATACAAATAGTCATAAAATTTAAGAAAAAAATGCTACAAGGATGATATCCCCGTTATGATCTTAGCTCTAGGTTTAGCCCACAGCCCCGTTAAGAGAACAGATGATGGCCCAAAGAGTTATAGATACGTAGGGTTTAGGCTAAGAGTTTTCTTCTTTTCTCGTAAATGTATGCACAGAGTTGAATAATCTGATTTAGCCTAAGAAGTAAAGAAACTCTAGCAAATAGTAACAAATTCTGCAGGTTAAACAAAAAGAATTAAGACAGTAAATGGGTGACAATCTATAACTGTAAAATAACACTCTGATCTGCGTGCACTCATTCATTCAGCCATGGCCATGCAGTTATACTCACAACTTTGCTCGCTGCCTCTGGGAACATACTCAATTCTAGGACCTTCACACAGACCGAAAATGCAGTCCTTGACCAAGAAATCCCCAGTTCCAAAAGACGTACTAAACTCTCAGGGAACGATTCCTTGGGTGTTCTAATTTTTCGAATGTCTGATTAAGTCACATAAAATATTGTCCAGGCACGAAAGTTAGCAGAGCACAATGTCATTAGCTTTGGTTTCTAGAATTTAAGGAATGTCGGATCGGTGTCTACTTTCAGGAAGTTACTATATTTGGTCGCCACAGTACTAGTCAAAACTCTGTCGGAATGTTTCTGATCTTTGCTTGCCACAACGGGCTGAATTGTACTGAAGAGTTATTCTGGAAGAATTAATTCTGGCGCGAAGGCCTCTTACTTCATTTAACTGTTACAGTTCAGGTAATGAAAGTGATTTGTTTCTTCCCAAATAAAGTTCACGTACTAGAACGCTGGTAAAGTTTGGTACCACCGGTTCACTATATAAAAGAAAGAACACATATCAAATAATTTTACAATATGTACCCACTATAACTTACATTATTAAACCGCAAGTGTACTGCTTGACTTATCATTTAAATTTCCCGTAAAGTAAGTTATATCTAAAAAAAAATCATCAATCCCCATGAATTTAGGAACACGTGCGTGTTCCGTCAACATCTCATGAGGTTTCTAGCATTTGTAAGTTAGCTTAGAAAATTATGATCTCGTCTGATTTCTTAGCAGTAAAATTTAACTTCATTATAGCTACATTATTGTTTAGTAAGCTAAGATATAATTTATTCTGCTATCCACTGAAACACGTCACTAGAAAATAATACAGACTATATAAATTTGGCACTCTGCCCAAAATCTAACTAGTGAAATATGAAATAAGCGACTTAACACTTTATCATTTCACCAAATACTAGATATAATATATATTACCTCACACAGAACTACAGGTAGTCGCACAACTTAAGAATTATATGCTGAATATTTAAGGAAGTCTAGAAGTTCGACAAATTGCCGAAACAAACTGAGAAACTTCGCTAACAGCTATTCTGTTTCGAACAACCTGTCTACTGCGAATATAGGAGCGAGAATGAAATTAAAGTTTCAAACTCGGGCCAATATCTTAAAATCAGACAAAGGGCCCAAACTTATTTCGCCAAGCGAAATTATCTCCCCTACTCCCAACATTTACGTCAGCTTAACGCGTGACGTAACTGCCACCAGTGACCGAGAAATGCGCGTGACAGTTGCAAATCTCAGACAACCGTCTACAACTGCGTCGTACAGATGCCGGGTTTGACAGTAGACCAAAAGTCTGCTCTATGTCCAGCGAAACGAATTTCTCACACCTTCACGTCTTACCTGCGCGACTGACATCTGATGCAATAAGGTTACTAGTCAGTATGAGAAAGAAAAACGATGATGGGAAAGAAATATATTTTTCGCAACGAATGATGCGAAAAAATACAGGAAAAACAAGTACGGAAAAGTAATAAAATGAAAGGATTAGGGTGAGAGAATAGGAAGAAGATGTAGGTAATTTAATGATATAAAGACCCACGTGACATCCCTGTATGACGTCATTTCCGTTTATTTTGAGTCAAATATAAGAAATGGAGCTCTGTCGAGCTGAAGATACTCCACACATAATCTTTATGAATTTTAATCATAACAATATTAAACTACTCTTTTAATTTATCCATGGAATATTCTTTACGTACTTCTACAAAAACCACATTTCTATAGCCTCGGGAGATTTTTTCTGCTTGTCTGCTAGTTGTCCGTAACTTTTATGTTAATATCTCTTTCTTCATCTTCTTCTTCAAGTATCATGCCTAGTGGCGTAGGATCATGTCTCTTCACAACGTCCGATCACCAGTACAATTTATCAATTCTGTTGGCGACTTCTTTCTATACCACGATGTCAAACTTTCAAGTATTTGCTCTCTTTGTCTTCTCCTATCTCTTTTTCAATCTTACCTGTTGTTCCGATATATTCCAGCTTTCCTCATAACATCCCCCCCCCCCCCACCTCCCCACCCCAAAGAAAAAGTGGATTGCTTCTTTCTAACTTGTGAAATAAGTTTCCTTTGCGTATTGGCCTCTTTCTGGACACCCTCATTACTCTTTTTGGCTGTCCATGGTATTTTTAACATTCTTCTGTAAAACCACATCTCTGTGGCCTCTAGTGTCTTCCCTATTTGTTTACTAGTTGTCCATGACTCACTCCCATATGTCAGGATTGGCTCTATGTAAAACTGAAGAACTCTCTTTCTTACTTCCAATGACAAAGAATTGTTGCATAAAATACTCTTCATTTTATAGAATGCTGTTTTTGCCTGAGCTATTCTGGTCTTCACTTCTGAGATGCATCTTCCATCCGTTGTTATTAATGTGCCCAGGTATTTGAATTTATTGACTTGTTTTAAAACTGTTTAATTTACTTTGATACTGCCTTCTGGGGAAGCCCTTTTCTTTGAGACGACCATTACTTCTGTCTTTTTGCTACTAAGGCTGAGGTCTTTACTTTCACTTTCTATCACTATTGCTATTGTATATATATATATATATATAAGTAATGGCAGCAAACCACTTCAGTGCACAGAAACTAATGCACAGGATCACATGGCAGACATATGAGAGCTTTGTCAGTAGATTTCAACCAAGCTCCACTCTACCAAGCTGTGAGCACCTGACTCTGCTCGTGAGTTAAGGAAGGCAAAGGCTGCGAGCCAGAGAACTGACCATCCCACCTCACGAAGCTGGACCAAGAATAGTTAAGTCTCCAACACTTTACTCCCCTACGGCAGTATCTGTTATGGGACAACCTTGACCTTTTTATCTCTTCAGTATCTTCCCTGAATACTCTATTAGTGTTCTCTCAAACGTGTTTTCTTTTATCTACCTTAAACGAATGTATAGAGATATAACTGATAATACTTGTTTATTTGTGCGTTCGATTGATTCACGCACTGACGTGCACAATGCAGTGTGAGTTGCTTTGGACGCACAGAATAGAACTGTATTAGTCCTAAGAGCGATCTCACTTGTTTTTTTGTCTTAGGTGCTGAGATGTTTAAAATTTTAGAGACGTTACTGTCTTCTGTATACATTAAACCGCGACCTATACGGTGACCAAGAAAGGAGATGTCATGAAAACCGAGAAAAGCCTTTGAAGGTTTCGCTGTTAAGTTATAATCCCGTAAGGTAGAAAGTAAAGATTTTAAACCCTGAATATGTTCATCCCAAGAGTCACTGAAAAGACAGATGTCATCTATATAAGTAATGACATCGGGACGATGAGACAATCTTGACCTGATGCCTAATACTGTATTACATCTATATCATGTCTCTTAGATCAGCAATAAACTACTGTACATGTTAGCATATTGACACATTACCTTTACAATGCTGCATTATTTAAAACTAGCTGTGCCTGTGTGAATACACCGCTGGTAGGGGAATTTCTGTTGTCATACTGGTTCTCCCCTAGGAAAAAGCGATTAAACGTCATAGGGTCAACATTCGAGTTCAGTACATTTGAAACGATGAAGGTGCTCTCTCCAGTTGAGTTTATTGGATAAACTCTTATGTCTTAGTCTAGTGGTTGTATTCTATTGTCTTTCTTTAGTTCTTCTTTCTTTCTTACTTTCTGTCTGTCTTTTTTTTTTTTTCTTCTTCTTTCTGTCTTGAATGTCATCCATTTACCTTTATTTCCCTTATTAGAAAGTTTTTTACAGAAAATTGTGAAAAAAAAAAGGGGGGGGGGGGGGAAGAAGCAATTGATCGAATATCCTTCTATAAAACTATACCGAATTTATGTCCTTTCCTTCCGCTGACCAACTTTTATTCGTCCATACTCCCAGTTCTGGAGCATGCGTAAAGTAAAATTAATAACACCATCAATCATACAGAGGCAGTGACAGAAATAAATGAAGCAATTTATTATTATCTTCTCCCTGCAACTAGAGTGGTCGAACGTTGATTAGTTGCAGCCAGAGGGAGATTGTGTTATTATTTGCAGTCCTCATCCTTTGACATAGATAATCCTCAGAATAGATATATTATTATATTGTGACTATGGGCGTCAAGAGAGGAATCTGTGAGACAAACATTGACAAATGTCAAAAGAAGGAATATATGAGACTTAAACAGAAAGATACACCAAAGAATGAATTTATGAGAGAATATTTGAAAGATTTTGCCTAGAAGTCTGAGATAAGCCCATAAAAATACACTAAGAATGAATTTTTTAGACAAAATATACATTCACTCTATTTTATTTTTTTTTAAAATCTGTCTCCCAACCATTGCATCAATGAATCTGGCTATATGTATTGTTTTCTATCAGTCTGTCTGTTGTCTGCCTATCTGTGTGCTTGTTTGTCTATCCGTTTGTCGATGACATCAGCATAATCTAGTACACTTCGATCTATCTGCATATTAAAGAACCACTACTCTGTAATGTTTGTCACACTCTTACTTGTGCCATTTCTTCTAACAATGCATTGTGACTGCTATGAATTATCATGTCACATTTTCCTGTCACTACGATTTTTTTAATCAACTTTGTTTTTGACTTTTTTCTAATCAACTACATTGGTGACTTTTTTCTTGTCAACTCCATTGTTGACTTTTTTTTCGTATCAACTCTATCGTTGAATTTTTTTCATGCAACGATATTTGTCCAATAGGATCTCTGCATGTCACTCCGTGTCTCTTTCCCCCCACAATGCCGCTCATTGTCACAACGGATTCTAGCTCTTCCATCTTCTTATAACATACCTAAAACACGCAAACGGCTTCCTGCAGATGTGCAAAATTCTGTTGTTGACATCCAACCATACCATGTGTGTGTCTGTCCCCCCCTTCCCCCCTTCCATTAAATCAATCTTATCTGTTGTCAGAATGTATCCAAGCTTTCCTCTTCTCGTGAAATGCCCCAAGAAAGTAAAAAGCTTCCTCTGCGAATGTCCTACCTCTGCGAATGTCCTACCCCAGACATTCCATTTATATTTGTCCATGCTATTCTTAACATGGATCTGTAAAGCTGCCCGTCTGTTGCCTCCAGCCATCTTCTTGCATATGTAATGATTATCCATGTCTCACTTCCAGATATGTTTTTTTTTCTTCAATAATGGAATAAATTAGCGCTTAAAGTCTTCTCTATCCCCTTTGGTTATAATTAGGAAATATTGTGTCAGTATTTCTGGACAATACATTCAGCATATACATTATCGTACTGGCAACACGCTGTCTAATTATTTTTTGCCGTATTGAACATCATTTGATTAGATATTAGTTTTTTCTACTTTGCATACTCGTTCTTGCACCGCTACTTATATCTTCTCTGTGTCGTTCAACTGTTTCACATCAACCTTTCCTGTTCTCACATTATGTTCCAACTTTCCTCATAACAGGGCCAAACAGCTCACACAGCTCTCTCCTGATGAATCTTCAAGCTTTTTTGTACACTGGCCTCTTTCAGGACATACTAAGTGCTGCTGTCTGTGATATTCCTACCATTATTTTGTAATGTCTGTGAACTACATGCATATTGCTGTTTTTTAACTGACTATCCATAATTCGTTTCCATAGGACAGGATCGACTCTATTAAGTAAAGAAGAACTCTATTTTATACTTCTATTGACAAGGATTTGTTCTGTAAAATACTTTTCATTTTATAGAACGCATAAATAATCTACTCTCCATCTCTTAGATGCACCTTCCTTATAGTCTTATTAAAGTACGCAGGTATGTGACAAATAGGCTTTAGAAAACAATACTTCCACGTCTACTTTGATAGTGCATTCTGGTGAGGTCCGTTACTTTGAGATGACCATTGCTTGGTTTCACTATTTACTATGAGACTGCATCGTCAACATGTCGGAAGTTGTTTATATTATGTGCAGGAGACAGTACACATTCCTGCCTAACATCCTGTTTTTTCTATTGAAACTCTCCTATTTTATTGCAAGTTCTTATAGTTGTTGTTTAGTGCAAGCTCATTTTCTTTATTCTTGTTCTTGTCCTCTACGTTTTCTAATATTCTGATTACTTTATATGCTCCACCTTGTCAAATGCCTTAGCGTCACAGAACATCTGAACATGCTCTTTTTGTGTGATCTCTCACACCTTCAGCCCTTCGGCAGTATCATTTCTTATTCTTCAATTTTCTCACCAATCGCTTTTATTTGGCATAAACCATGCCTTTTCATTCTTTTTACTCTGTTTGATCAGTAGAGTGAAGTCTCTAACACTCAACTCCCCTACGGAAGTATCTGCTATGGGACTACCTTTATCTTTTTACACGCAGACGTGTTTACGTTACGCCAGGTGAACTGTAGTATAATCGTAACAATATCCAGTCGTTATCACCGGTGCTTGCGTAGAATAGAAGGACTGAAATGGTATGACAAAGTCACAAATGTGGAATTGATGACAAAAACCAGACAAGTGCATTGGAACAAGAGTTGAGAAGAAGACGCTGGCGATGGATAGGACACACATTGAGGAAACCTGTTGATAGCATTACAAGGTAGTCCTTGTTCTGGAATCCACAGGGAAAGAGAGGCAGAGGTAGACCAAAAACACATGGAGAAGAGAACTGGAAACAGAGGTGAAAATGATGAGGAAAATATGGAAAGAACTTGAGCGGATGGCACAGGACAGGAAGACTTGGCATGTGTTTTTTGAAGGCCTATGCTCCTTGGGACGCTAAAGGGTATTGACTGATTGATTGATCACCGGTCAGCGGTAATACGTTTATCTCTGTGAGTCGCTTCGCCAACCTCTGAAGGTGACGATCCTCCATTGACAAAGGCTGGTCGTGCACGATCGGTTCTAAGGAAGCTAATATTATCCGTCTGAGAAATTAGTCTGGGGGTGTCACACGCCCAGGAGATAATTAGATAATCCCATCCGCTGGCCCCTGTCCGTATCTTTATTACAGATAAATCTGTCTGGCGAGTCAATATTGGCAGCAACGCATCAGGACAGGTAATCAGTACACAGATTTGCTTTGTGAGGTTTCACAAAATGCCACCGGAAATATTACCGCATGATTTGAAAGAGGTCACGCGTTGGAATATTAAATTTAATATTTTAAACACGTGGGGGATATTTTGAAATTAGACACCCGAACCTAGTGCTAAAGAGCTTACGATTGGATTAAAGTAAGAAGCCGGAATAAACTATGGATCCTATTGGAACATCCAACGGAAGCACCATCTGTAATGTGAACTGAGAACTGCACATATAATGTAGTGAAATCAGAGACACAGAACAGAGAGACTGCAGCGCTTGTCATATAAGTTTCCCAAATACTTTGATCTGTCACATAATATAGGAATTCTAAGTCCGATGTAGAATCCCTATATTATGTGACAGATCAAAGTATTTGGGAAACTTAAAACCTTAAATGTAAGCCCGCCTTTATAAATACAGAGACTGAAAAACTTAAGGGACCAGTACGTAAAATACGAAGACTGGAAACCTAGGAATTGGATCACCCGTCATAAGAGAAACTTTCCCAGACCAAGTGTTTCACAGATTCGCCCGTCATAAAAGAGATTCAAAATTTCCAGACCAAGTGGTTCGAGAGCGTATAACCTAAATTGCTCGTGTCCAATCTAACCTGCGCGAGGAGTTTGTGTATTCCCAAAACTTTGCGGTAATTTTAACATTATTTAGCAAATGTAAATTTGACATGTTTTCTTGCTAAGTAGTTATATATAGCAGGCTGGCAACCTCAACATATGAAACTAGTATATTCATAAACCACTACAGCTAGCGCTGGTGATTTCTTCTAGCTAGTCGTGCGGAAAACCGACAGCAGAGGTGACCCCAGACTCCGAATGGAGCAGTGATGACTGATGATTACATCATATGTGCCTAAAGTGTATAGTATTTTGTGAGATATACACACTTTGTTAATTGTAACTCAGGCAAATCATTATTCGCGCTGTCCAGACAAATTTCTCAGTTAATACCCAGAGGAATATGGTGAATTTTACTCATCTTCCCTGAGCTACACTGTGTACTCGAGAATTTAATTTTTTTAGAGAGATTAACATTGGTGGGTGGACAGAGAGAATGCGCCTGTTAATGGGCAGCCCACAGATGTACTTAGCAGAGACATTTGTTTTTATTTTTTTAAAAAGATCCTGGTACTAAGCGATCATACCGATTGAGGAAAGAAGCTACCAGACTGTGAAGTATCATCATCACAAAAGAAGTGACGAAAACAAAGACTGCAGGACTTGCTCATACAGGCTACGTGCTTATAAAAAGGCACCAGCAACCGGACATACGTTTCTTAACTATATTTGCACCATAAATCTCCGTGACGAGAAAAATTGATTCCAATATAAAATTCTCCAGCATTTTATTTATTTTAAACATTAACACTAATTGATTATTAATTTGTTACATGTTATTTTAAAAACTAAACAAACATAGTCGATTCAGTTATTACATGTATGAAAGCAAACGTATGAGCCAAAATATTTAATATACATATATACATATATTATATATATATATATATATATATATATATATATATATATATATATATATATATAATATATTATATATATATATATATATATAGACATATATTTACCTCTAAACAGAGCTATACCATTATAATATGAAATTCGCTGAATTAACTCAGCTGGGGACTTAAATGGGCTAAAAACCATTGCTTAAATCCTTCACAAAAGGCGACGGACAGATGTAAGTTAACAAATGTTCAGCGCTAAGCAGTATTGAAATTGACTTCCGAATTATCTTGTGAAATCTCTCGTAAGGTAGAAGCGTCATTAACCTTCTATCTACATCTCTGCCAAGAGTAATCTTGTGCGAAGGTAGACACCTTTGACGACCCATTTAGATACTCTTGAGTTTTGGCCACTGTTGGACCACTACTGCAAAGCAGGGGAGGCAATCCGTGACACTCAGTCTAGTCTGTTTAGCACTTTTGTACGCATATTTTAACTTTTATAGGTCTTTATATTAATGCTCTAATATATATATATATATATATATATATATATATATATATATATATATATATTTATATATATATATATATATATATATATATATATATATATACAGTACTTTGCAAAAAAAAATGGCAGTCATATTGCTCAGCTAAATAAGCTGAAATCTAATTAAATATGCATGTTCTGCCCCAAATTTGCACTCCACTTAAGTGAGCAAACACTACCAAAAGTAAAAAAAAAATTAGCGTAGAGTAACGTCCCTTGATATAAGAGCAGACGACAATTTCTAATGCTAGTGGCAGAAAATGGATACAAAGTCAAAGTGTATGTTAATTTCACAGCTTTGGAATGAAGGAAATCAAACATGTTCCAACATTTCTAAAACCTTGAACATTCCTGAGCGAACTGTCTACAGAGTTGTGAGTAAATTAAAAGCAGGTAATGGAATCGAGCGAAAAGAAGGTAGTGGGAGGCCACGAATTTTGGTCACAAAGGACCATCGGTGTCTCGCCCAAATCGTTCGGGCTGGGCCAATGAAGAGTGTAGAAAACATACGGCAGCGCATGATCGAGTTAAGAAGCCCAGAGGTATCTAATGCTATTGTCAACCGGGAGCTACACAGGATGAATTACACAAAAAAGCGGGTAATTTCATCACCATTGCTCACAGAGACTCACAAACAGATGCGCTTGAACTGGTGCCACGAACACCAAAATTTGTCATGGGACAATGTGATTTTTTCAGATGAATGTTCTCTTTGGTCTTATCCTGCTCAAATAAATATTTGGACGAAAGGCTCTGTAACGCCTGTGTACCAGCGACCGAAACATACCTAGAAATTCCATCTTTGGGGAGGGGTGTCAGCAAGAGGTGCCACCCCACTGTGTGTTTTCACAGGAATTCTCACGAAAGAAAGGTACATCGACATACTAGAGGGACACCTTCTGCCATTTATGCAGGTCATGTACCCCGATGGGTGCACATTTCAACATGACAATGACCCAAATCATACAGCTCATACCCCCAAAGCATGGCTGCAAGAGAAGAATGTGATAGTGCTGAAGTGGCCCAGCAACAGTCCCGATCAAAACCCAATTGAAAACGTTTGGGCACTACTCAAGAATCATTTTAAAAAGAGTGGACTCAGAGACGTTGAACAATTGAAGAAGGTAGCTGAAAAATACTGGGACAGTCTGACTCTCAATTACCTACAAACATTTGTGGGAAGTATGCCTCGCCGCATCCAGGCTTGCCTTGCTGGAGAAGGCAACATTATATTGTACTGAAACCACTGTTAATAGATAGGGGAGATACCAATCTTCCTCTGGACACACAGTTTTTATTATTATTTGCTTCTATGAGTGTGCTGCGTTGCGAAAATATGACTGCCATTTTTTTTGCAAAGTACTGTATATATATATATATATATATATATATATATATATATATATATATATATATATATATATATATATATATATATATATATATATATATATATATATATATATATATATATATATATATATATATATATATATATATACTTTATTCCTTTGCCTTCTACACATCCTCATCGATTTCTGGTTTCATTTACTTCTCACTCTGCACATGATAGGTTTAATTGTATTTTTGTCACATGACTCATAAGACTAACTGTGTGGTGGTCTTCACATTGAATGGCCAAGCTTTCCTTAGCAAAGCTGCGAATATTGATTTTGGGAGATCATCAGGTATATATTATCTGTTGTTGATGTCATTAAACAGTTTCAATTAAGACTTCTACACTAAACTTCCTCTAATTGCCTCAGTTGTCGCTACCGGTAAATTGTCTGGTCCACACGTTTTGCTTTCTGTATCTGAATCACGAAGTTCTCAACATTTACAGACTGCCATAAGTAGTCGTTAGTTACCTTCCGCAATTCTCTTAAATACTTCAATATCATTTTTCGTTTTCTTAAGGTCCATTTACGTATTCAGTCTATATGTTCATTACCATCTCTTGCCCAATTAATGTCGTTTGTTCTTTTGATTTAAGATAGATGGTCGCTGTCTATGGTCTTCTGTCTGTTTGTTAAAGAAGATTATTATGTATTTTACATGTTGACCCCACTTAGTCTTGTTAGCAGTTTATTCTATGCGGTAACAATTCCATCTGGGGCAAACATGATGTATTTTGCACAATTTTTAATTGTTAGTGAACGCGATAATAGGTTTACGTCACTGGGTGATGATAACGTAATAAGGTGCTGCGCTAATATATGCAAACGGTCGTTCTTGGCCTTTCGTTGTAAGAATCCGTCAGAGTAAGACGTTGACGCTATTGCTCCCAAGTTATTGAAGTTTTACAGTTCTACTACGTGGATTAAGGAATTGCGAAGGTAGCCGCTATTATTCTATATGATGCCGAAATTGAGTATTCAACTTGGATGAGTATTTGTTGCAGAGTAAATCTTTACGGGAGTCAATCAATTATATTTTATCTCCATATTCTGGTTCTCGCTACTTGGATGGTAACCGTTGCCGGCATCTCTAGTATATAGGCCAGATATGTGACGATGTATTACGGACTGTAGGAGACTCATATCATGTATGTACATTCCACGTTTGCCATGAACATTGCTGTACAAGTGGTATATTACGTCGATTAAATATGCCGTTTTATGTGGACCCATCCACGACAGTTCTTATCAAGTATATTCGAGAGAATGCAAAGTTTTGACATCCAAGTCATTCCTGATAGCGTGATCAGCACGATCTACATAATCAACTATACTAACAAATCTATAACTCAAAATCCCAACGTAACTGGAGGAAATGGTGTTCCAGTGATGGGGATTCGAATTGTCAAAATTATTATCGTTTGAAGATTTCAAGAACAATTTTTGCAAGTTTTGCATGAACTTTTGCCGTTGGCCAGAAATGTGCATACAGTCCAGCTGTACTACGCATGCGTACTGGATCTCATGCCAACATACTTTTTTCCACAAGATGTCAGCTGTACAGGTTTTGAATGAAGCCTTGTGTCAAATGCCAGCTTTCAAATTTGCAGTGGCCTTACATTGAGTTACAGGACTGCTGTTGCTGTATCTGAAGGATCTATGTATTTCAAGCCTTCAGTCTGCCTCCTAGCGAAGCCTCCCACGGTGTATACTGGCGTCGGCGAAGATTGTTCTGCTGGTTAAGATAAGTAAACTGTCTGTGCATAAAAATGTTGCCAGATTTCCTGTTGGCAGACCCTTCCGTAAAATTTTGAATTCTATGTCTATATATCTTCTTCTTCTTCTTCTTCCGTCCTTAGCCACCGACCGTCAAAGCAGTCAGTGGCCATTACGCCTAGTGGCGTCTTAGGGCAACAGCAGATAGGTTTTCTTTGTCATTGTTTCCCATCACGCCTATTGGCGTCTTTAGGGCAACGGCAAATCAATCCATTTGCTGTTGTTTCCGTAATCGAAGTGACTGGCAAACGGGTGATCAGCCCGTTGGTATATATATATATATATATATATATATATATATATATATATATATATATATATATATATATATATATATATATATATATATATATATATATTATATATATATATATTCATGTCTGTTGTCTTCTCTACGTGGGAGGTTGGTATGGGAACTGTGAATTATCTTAATACCTCTTCTGTATGGTGGAGAAAATTGAAGGTCGTTCAGTAGAGCCATTTTGAACATTTCCATTTTGAGTAGAAGACCGACTCGAGTAAACTCGTCGAATATTCTGTCTGCTACTGGATTTTCGATCAATAATATATGTTTAGCTGTGACGTTGTGTTAATATATATTGTACGAGGGGCGTTCAGAAAGTAATGCACCACATCGTTTTTCTCAGGAGCTGTTTATTCAAAAAGCATGAAATTTATACACAATATACATGGATATGTCTTGTAAACATCGGTATTATTCAACATAATCCCCATCAACTTGTACGGCTTTATGCCAGCGCAAAACAAGTGCATGTATCCCTAGCCCGTACCAGATTTTGTCTTGATCATGTAGCAATTTCTTCGCTGCATGAATCACTCCTTCATCATCTTCAAACCTTGTCCCACGGAGTGCATCTTTAAGTGGACCAAATAGATGAAAATCAGAGGGTGCCAAATCGGGACTATAGGATGGATGGGGTAGTACAGTCCAACCCAATTTGGTGATTGCTTCCCGTGTTGCCAGACTTGTGTGAGGGCGCGCATTGTCGTGAAGGAGAAGCAGGTCTGCTGGATTCTTGTGCGGCCGAACTCTGCGAAAACGTTGATTGAGTTTTTTCAATGTCTTAATGTAAGCTTGCGAATTGATTGTCTCTTCTCTTGGCATAACGTCCACAAGAATCACACCTTCAATGTCCCAAAAGACAATGATCATGACCTTTCCAGCTGAAGGAATTGTCTTGAATTTCTTTCTTCTTGGTGATTGCGGATGATGCCGCTCCATTGACTGTCTTTTTGTCTCAGGTTCAAAATGATATGCCCAGGTTTCGTCACCCGTAACGATCTTAGCCAAAAAGTTCTCTCCATCAGCATTGAAACGCTCCAACAATTCAGAAGAAATTGCTTTCCTTTGCAATCGGTGGTTATTTGTGAGACTTCCAGGAACCCATCTTGCGCAAACCTTAGAAAATCCGAGAGTTTTTATAACTGCATTTGCACTACCAATGCTGACTGACAGCTGTAAGGCCAATTGTTGAGTAGTGATTCGCCTATCAGTAAGAATAATGCCTTTAGCGCATTTCAACATTTCTGCGTTGGTGGCTGTGGCAGGACGTCCACAGCGCGGACGATCAAGCAGCTCCGAATCTCCACTTCCTGATTCTTTGATTCTCTGAACCCAGCGACTGACTGTACTCCTGTCGACTGCAAAACTTCCATACACATCACATAGGCGCTTGTGAATATTCACAACAGTTTCCTTCTCTGCAACGAGAAATTCTGTCACAATTCGCTGTTTATAACGCAAGTTACTAACACGCTCCATTTCAACAGTTTAGGGCAGCCGTATTATTTGGCCGGTTGCAATGCAATTTGGTGCACACAATTGGCATATGCCATATTTGAAGTGTGCAAAATGTCATGCTTCTATCTTCATTATTAGCTGAGAAAAACGATGTGGTGCATTATTTTCTGAACGCCCCTCGTATATGCATTCAGCCTTAGTTTTCTTTTCCTTGGTTGTGTCATTGTTGTTCGTAATCTGTAGGTCTAACCTTACTATCGTTCAGTTTTGTAAATTAGCTGTTTCCATTTCCGTCTGGGTCCTGTCTGCGTCTATTTTTAGATTATTTGTAGTAGATTGACCTCATTTCCTGTTGTCGTCTTGTTTCAATAATAGCATTTTTTATTTAGTTGTACAAACGTTGTTTCGTGTGATCTTGTGGCGTGATATTGTTTTGTATAACACTTTCCTTTACTTTTCCTATTTCTTTTCATTCATGACATAATATTAATATGCTTGCACAGTGATTTATGCAAATATTGTATCATAGCAATAATTTTTGCTTGTCGTGCATTATTAGGCCATTAGCCACTATTTTTTCTACTGAGTAAGGCACAGCTATAAGAATAATAGCCACAATTTTATTGCTTACAGAATAAGTGTAAAAACAACTAGCCATTAGGCCTATATTTTGACTAAGTAAGTTGAGTGCTTGTATACTTAGACACAATGTCTTCGTCGGACACAGTGTCCGCGCTGGAGGATCTTCTCCAGGATGGTAAATATGATATATTACAAGGCCCAGCACTTGAAGAATATGTGATGGACCGTTTCTTATGTCAGATGGCATCAGAACTGATGGATTTTGCTGATTGTACTTTTCATTCTGTTCCTCATATGATGGCTAGGGATCTAGCAGTATTGCTGCGTGTGCATCTTCGTATTTGTTTGGAACGATACGCTCATGTACAACATGGTTATATATTAAATAACATACGAGATGCTATACTCAACAACGATGTTCAAGAGAAGCAGATACAGGTCGAACATCGATGTAAGGAGAAGGCTCTTGCTAGTGAGTTGAAACAGGTAAAAATAGACTATGAGAACAAAGTGTCGGTCGTGGAATTGGATAATTTCCAACTGAATAATAAGGTGGCGCTTCTGAAATCTGATAATTTGAAATTCTATGATCTTACTACTCGACAGAAAAAGGAACTAGAGGATGAGGTGAGCTCATTAAAAAAAATGATTGACGAAGAAAAAAATGTTAGGAGTGAACATGAAAAGCTTAATGCAGCTTTAAACTTGGATTGTCGTGCACAGGTGACTCAGATTCAAGAATTGACATCTGAGGTTTATAGTTTAAAATTAAAGATTGATATGATAGAAGTGGAAGGAGATCAGGGAGAATTAGCTGAGAAGAGGAGAGTAGAGGAATTGACTCTTGAGAAAGAAATATTGGCACAAGCTCAAGCTGAAATGCAGAAATTACTGGAAGTAGTAATTATAGATGAACATAGTAAAAAATTGAAGTGTATGGAGTGTGAGTCAAATGTAGCAGCACTTGAGCTTGCAAATCAGGATCTCAAATGCCGTCAGGATCAACAAGAAAGGTTTACTACAAATAAAGTGGCTAACTGTGAGAAATTACTCACGGAAGAGAGGTTAAAAAATGTCGAACTGGAGAAAATAAATAAGAGGCAAAAGGAAGATATTGCACTCAGGGATTTGGAAGTTACTAAATTAAGAAAGAGGGTTGATGGGTTGCTGGATGTGGTATTACACAAAAATATGTTGTCACACATTAGTTATACAAATCCTGTTGTACGACATGCAAGTGGTGCTCAAGGTGATAAGAACAGGTCAGATCAACCTAAGAAAGTAAAAATATCATTTCGAGGCAGGTACAACTTCCCTCGCCATCACTCGGATGACAGTGTTTCGAGTCGAAACAATACTGCCTTTTCAGAGAGTAAGTCATGGAGGCAGGATGATATTACAAAAACAGATAAGTTTGGCGGGAGTGAAATTTTTTTTACTGATCACGGTAATAGTGTTACATATAAAGTTGGTGGTAAGGATAGTGTGAACTTCCATGATAAAACTAATTCCAGTACATTTAATAAAAAAATTTTGACTGTGCCTTCTAGGCTGTCTTCCGCGACATGCTCCAAACCTGCATGTTCGCATACTGATAAGTATCATACTCAGTTCAGACAGTATGATACGTCATCTAATAAAGATATAACGTCCATGACACAGAGGAAAGTTAATGTTTCTCCTTTAACTAAACATGCTCACCACACCTGCTCACAGGTTCATGACTATGGGTTGACGTATATTGGGAAAGGTGCATACTCTCGCACCGTTCTAGTGCGCAATCTACCACCAGGGACTACATGGCAGTTACTAGGTGATTTTTTTCACTTCACTGCAGACGTCAAGTTTGTACGTCTGTTGCCATTTCCCGATAACAGATGTGATGAGGCTTTAGTTTCCTTTTATACAAATAGGGACGCTCGTATGGTTGTTGAGCGGGACAATGGTGCATCTTTTCACCACCATTCCCTCAGGTTACAAATAGTACCTGATTCTGCTTCACGCAGATATTAACATGTAACATATATCTTTTCATTCTGATGTCATAATAGGCTCTTCCTAGATCCTTTAATGTTCCATACTGTTTACACTTGTTCTTTTTTTGTTGCGTCTCATTTCTCATTATCCTCATGCTCAGCCAATACAGCATGAGTTAAGTATACTGTCATCGTTATTGCGCAAATGAATGCCAATTAAGGTAAACTGGTCAAATAATTGCCAGAAAGCGTTCGATAAAATTTTACAAATTTTTTCTTCACCTCCTATTTTGAGGTTACCTGATATTACAAAAGTTTATATTCTTCGAACAGATGCCAGTAATTTCGGCTTGGGAGCCTGTCTTCTGCAAGAGTACAACGGAATTTTGCATCCTACGCTTTACATTTCACGAAAACTGACGGAGACCGAAAAGAAATATTCCGTCATCGACAAGGAACTTTTTGCAGTTGTGTGGGCAATACAAAAATTGGAGAATATTTGCTCGGAGCTCCTTTCATTATCCAGACCGATCAGAAAGCGGTTGCGTCTTTGAAACGAGCGAATCACAAAAACCCAAAGCTCGAACGATTTTCAATCTTGCTCCAGCCCTTTGATTTTGAAATTCAGGCCATACCAGGTTCTGACAATGTGGTTGCAGATTCTCTTTCAAGAAACCCTACATCAATGCATGAAGACTAATTGTTGCTCAGGAAACGTTCAAGAAATCCGTGACATTGGTTGAAAGACATACATTCCTTGAGGCATGCAGGTCACTTTCGTTTGAGTCCAGAAATGATACACGTTTCGTTCGTTGATCGACATCATGTTATTTTTTCGATGAATATCTCGCTGAACATTGCGTACGAGCTATCTTCACTCGTAGATCGAATTTCCACTACAGAGAAAGGTAGCAAGGATATATACTATCCATGTATTCATAATACTCGCCAGGATTGTTCGATGCTGGATTGAAACGTTGCACTTTATAATCTACAGTGTCGTTATTGACTGAAAGCATAATAACATTGATAATCTAGTGCTCCTGACTTTGTGAGATATGCAGATTGTGGAATACTTTTTCCTGGATTTGGAGCTTATTGGACTCTTTGTTCCTATTGAACTTTTAATACGATGTTTATAATTTTCATTAATGCATAAATTTAGACTTTAATCTTTGGTTAGTTAATTAAACTTACTAGTATTATTTAGATAGATTATTAATTATCTTTCTATCCCAATTTTCTGAGTTGTAATACGTTAGAATAGTTAACTCAGGATTTTTTTTTTCTGATATTCATGCTTACTTCCCTTACTTTCTGTCCACTTTTTCTTACTAACATCATTTCTTTCAAGTTACTTACTTATTCGTTGGTTGTATATGTTCACACATATAGCTTAATTTAATAACTTACTATCTTCTCATTGTCGACATAACATTATATTAATTTTTGTAATTCACAAGTCTCCATTACCATACATACGTTACATTCTTCACTCTCAGTTACTTAGTTAATATTACATGGTAATTGATTATATTATAACTACGTTTAGAAAATATTTTGTGACATGCTTATTTAGTATTATAATTGATGTGACTTTAGTTTATTGACCGCTGACGGCTTTCTCGACTCAGTAACTGATAAGAATCTTTTTCTTATTAATGATGTCCACCAAATGATAAATATAAGTGGATGGAAGCAGACATCATCATCATCAGTTGATAAACTCTTAATACAAGACCCTTGCCCTGAGCAAGAGACATGCTGAGAAATCTGAAGCTCGCTCGAACATCACCAGAGTTAAATACTGTGTTGTTGTGTTGCTCGTGGTTCGAGTATGGAATGTCAACTTGACCTACGCAGTGGTGTGTAGACATAGATGGAGTGTATAATGTGCGAATGATAGGAAGAGTTCGTGGTGTTGACAAATGTTCTTTTCTCACACTCATGTATGGCTGGAAGTCATCGACACCAACGACTGTGTACCTTTACTAAAGTTTAATTGGACGTACACACTCGACAGCACAGATAGTGACAAATCACAGGTTGGCATAATACATCATGGTACAGTGGATAAATGGTCTTGCAATGTTATGTTACATGGGCACTCATGTAGAATAATAGTATAATGGACTGTCAGTAGCCAAGCACTCAGTATTGCCCATATATATATCAACTGAGTTTACTGACAAAGCACGTCAGATTATAAACAATATCCAAGATGGCTTCTAGACCTAATCTCGTCTAGCGAAGATTCTTAACATAATGTCCAGCACAGATTTTTCCATATAATTATATTGAACCGCTAGCAATGGGTTCTCATGTGTAGCAGTGATCTCTGGACTAATCAAGCGATAATACGGGCATCCCTTTTCTCTTCTTGAAAGTCACTACATGTTTGGTTCCAAGATGGCTTCACTCGTGAGCTGTCACTCACGTTTGGATACAGATAATGAATCTGTCCTAAAGTTAGTCATTCATTAAACATTTCATTGCTCTGTAGATTTGATCATGAACAATTGACTGCATTCTACAGGATATAGTGCTGCTAGGAATCGAATCGTTTTTTTCATCTAGTTAGATGTATCCTCTCAGACGTACAAATCATCCCTATCGAAAAACGGTGGCTTCGTACGAGAGTTCAAAAGAGTATCTTTATTACCTTGGTTTTCAGAAATATGATTTTGCCATTCCTTGGCAATAAGAATGAACACTGGGGTAAAGCATACACGATAGGTCTAGACGACTATCACTTTCCCCAAAAATACTGAGATCACTTTTTCCCGGCGACAAGCCGACATAGAAAAACACAGCCCATCATCAGGGCGAAGCCAAAACACACCTCTCTCGCGACACATCCGCCGAACAGCCTTTGACCTCTCTAGAGACAACAGAACATATAGTTCGACTTAGATATGTAAAGATATACAGATATAAGACAGACTCGTCCTACTCAGACAAACAATACACATAAATTCAGGCCATAGATATTCTGAAGCAAGAACAATCTATTACTACCCAAACAAAGAATAAATCGCAGTAAAACTGGATTCATCCGCGGAGTTCGATCGAAAGAGACGACACAACTTTCAAGGGAAGTAACTCAATAATGACTTTCCCTTAAGCACTAAAAAATCTCTATTTTGTTTACAAAATATTTGCGAACATAACAAGTATACCAATGTATAATATTGTAAGATATCAAAGACTGCACGTAACAGTCTTACCACACCTCCCGGGAAAAAAAATGGAACATTTTTTTTTTTTGAAATACATCTAGGAGCAACGTACAATAGGCTCACAACGCATGAATAATGCGCAGATGAAAATATCAGGAATACCTATAACGCCTAATATGAGGCTAAGTCGACTTATGGAGCGACTGGTGAGAATGTGTCTCATAAACTGAGAGAAATTATTTCTCTACAAGTATATTTTTCCAGGAAGGTGTCATCAAAGTATAATACAATTCTGGCAATTACACAATGCCTAAAAAATTCATATCATCATTTCGTATTAGATATCTTAAATTTATGATTTATGAAGAAAAAATCATCAAAGCACAGCGGTGAATAAACATCAATGAACCGCTATGTAGTGATACAATCATTATATTATTAAATTACAAATGTGTATCTATCATGATATAGAAAAGGAACTACTATAGAACTAGACATATCAAGAAGTCTAAGCCCTAATAGTTATGTGGAATCATGTGGGCATCTTGACAGAATGTCTGCCATCACATTATCTGATCCACGAATAGCTCGCACAGAGAAATGAAAAGGTTGAAGAGCAATTGCATATCGAGTAGACCTCGAGCTCTTCAAATTCTTACTCTGTATAGCAGTAAGAGCTTTTTGGTCGGTTTCTACTATGAAATGTGCGCCTAGAAGGAATCTCTGTAGTTTGAGGATCGACCAAACCATAGCTAATAGCTCACGGTCTAAAACCGAATAATTCCTTTCTGCCGCATTAAGTTTTCTGGAAATATACATTACAGGATGCAGAGTTCCAGAGTACTCTTGCATTAGTGCCGCTCCAATCCCAGTGGATGAAGCGTCACTACGAAGAACGAATGTCTTATCTTTAGTGGGTAGCACTAAAATAGGTGGTGTTGAAAACAATGTTTTAATCTTATCCAGAGAGCATTGGCATTCCTGAGACCAGTGGACCACATTAGGCGAACCTTTCTTTAGAAGTGTTGAGAGAGGTGCCATGATAGAGGATAGATTCTGAATGAATCTGCCATAAAATTGAATAAGACCTAACAGACTTCTCACCTGTTTTTTAGTCTTAGGGATTGAGATGTTAAGTATCTTACTAGTATTATGGTCCTCTGTCTTTAGGAAACCATGACCAACTCGGTGGCCTAGGAAAGAAATTTCGCTAAAACCAATATAGGCTTTAGAGGGTTTCGCTGTCAGGTTGTGCTCACGCAAAGTAGACAGCAATTCATCTAACCCTGAATAGTGATCTTCCCAAGTATCGCTGAAAAGACAGATGTCGTCTAGATATGCAATGACATCTGACCGATAAGATAGGATTCGGCGCATCATGCGTACGAATGTAGCTGGTGCGTTCATAAGACCGAAAGGCATAAAATTCCATTGGAACAAACCTCTAGGTGTTGAAAAAGCCGTGAGAGGTTTGGCGCGTTCAGATAAAGGAACTTGCCAATATCCTTTAGACAAATCAAGTTTAGTGAAAAAATGAGATTTGGAGAGTCGAGTAAGTAGCTCTTCCAGTAAAGGCATAGGTTCGGCATCGAACATAGTTACTTGATTCAATTTTCGATAGTCAACGCAAAGACGTATGTTATTGTCTTTTTTACGCACAATAACCATCGGCGAAGAATATGCAGAGGTGGATGGTTCGATTATTTTCAAATCTATCATCTCATCTAACTCTTTCTCGACCTGTGCTTGAAAATGTATAGGTATAGGATAAGGTCTAACCCTAATAGGAGTATGGTCAGTTAGAACAATGTCATGTTCAATGACATTCGTTTGTCCAGGGATGTCAGTGAGTACATCCTGAAATGTTTGCAACATAGTTGAAACTTGTCGCTGTTCTCCTAGAGACAAATCAGGAGAGACAGTAACGTTCTTCCATGATTCACTAGAATGAAGTGGGATCATTGGAAGAGGAAGATTTACATCTGAAAAACTTGTTTCCTCATCCTGTATCACGGACAGTGATGAGTAATGACCATGTTGTACTGGAGAATTGTCCGTTGCTTGGAAAATGGGTTGCAAATAATCCGGACGTTCATGGAATTCAGTAAGCATATTGATGTGGAAGGTTTTATGCTTCCCATCAATATCGACAATATAGTCGACATCGGAAATTTTCGATATTATATCGTACGGACCTTTCCAAGAAATAAGTAATCTGTTTTCCCTACAAGGTAGTAATACAAATGCTTTGTCACCAGGACAAAGTTGTCGTAAGCATCTCTTCTTATTGGCAAATTGCCTTGCCTTCTGTTTCGCAAATTCAGAAGAAGAAGTTGCTAATTTGCATGCTTCGATAATCTTTTGTCTCAACGCGATGACATATTCGTAGGATGACTTTGTGTCATCGTCAATATTGTCAGATGTTATGAGATCGTGAAGCAACGACATAGGGCCACGCGGACGCGCGCCAAAGACGAGTTCAAAGGGAGAAAATCCCGTATGTTCATTGGGTACCTCTCTGTAAGCGAAGAGGGCCGCAGGTAAAACTCTGTCCCAGTCTTGAGGATGATCCTCAGTTATCTTCCCCAGTAAGTTTTTAAGTGTTCTATTAAGGCGTTCGACCATACCATTAGACATTGGATGGTAGATACTACTTAAAGATCTATCTATCTGCAGAGTAGACATTACTTGAGACATGGTATCTGATATTAGTTGGGTGCCATGGTCTGACAATATCTCTCCGGGGAACCCCAGACGAGAAAATATAAGCCAAAGAGCATCTGCAATATCAGCAGTAGTAATGCTCTTCAGAGGAATAGCCTCTGGCCAACGTGTGCACATATCAACACACGTCAAGATAAACTGATGTCCTCTGGCAGACTTGATCTTAAATGGACCAATAATGTCTATGGCCATTTTTTGAAACGGCCGAATAGGAATGTCCGCCGCCTGAATGGGTGCAGCATGCCGTGGACCTTTGGATTTAACTTCCTGACATACTTTACAAGATCGACAATAAATCCGTATGTCCTTGTTTACCAATGGCCAAAAGAAAGCCGCAAGGACTCTTGACTTAGTACGGGAAAAACCCATGTGTCCAGCACACTGAGAGTCGTGAGCGTGCTGCAAAATTTTAACTCTCAAATTCTTGGGAACCAGGATTTGAGAATGACTTGACGTAATGGAGTCTTGAACCATACGTACAAGTACGCCATTCTTCTTTGTAATCCACGATTTACGACTTGTGTCTTTATTCGGATCACCTTTAGTTGCAAGAATGAAGAATTTCTTCAGAGTGGGATCATCTTCTTGCTGTTTTATAAACGAGTCACGAGAAATTACCAAGGGATTATCTTGGTTATGCACTTCATTATCTTCAGTAGATGAAGTTTGAGGCATATTAAGAGCCTGAGCTCTAGTGACTACAGCGTTAGCAATCTGCATGTTTTGCCTTTCCCACGTGGAAATTTGTTGCGGAGTGCATTCTTTGACTCCATGAATGCGACCGATGATGAGGTCAGCGATCGGATTCGGAAGAAGACATGCGTGTACATCTCCTGTAAAGAAAGGAGTAGCAATCCTAATGATAGCAGTAGAGTATTTCTCTAATGTGCCGCCAAATGTTACACATTTGACTACTTGTCCAGTGGCACGGGAAGGATCTACGAGTGACTGCCTAACACCAATTGTGGTGCATCCAGAATCAAATAGCACAGAGACTGGATTGTTATTCACTAAACCCTTATGTAAGACAAGAGAACCTCTTCCATCATGCGCGACTGATGCCGGAAGAGCAGGAAGAGGATGGCCACAGCTTAAAGTAGACACTGTGGTTGGCTCAAATAACGTTTTGCATTGGGGGCACTGAGATGCTCTCCCAAAATCAAAAGCGGCACATGCCATATTACTAGCATCATTATTATCTTTACTCTGTTTATAGGCTTCATGGGACTCTTGTTGTGCAGAGTTTGCCTGAAAATGTGGTTTATGTCTTTTGTTTTGAGATCTACCTCGGTTATTATCACCTCTGTAGTTATTGTTACCTCTATTGTAACCCCTATTTGGGTTTGAGTCATAGTTCCCTTGGTTACCATTATCATATTCATTATAATGAGTATCTCTGTAATTATGATCTTGTTGACTCCAAGACGGATAACCCTGATAGTTTCTATAATTACTTCCTCTACGGAAATTCCTATAATTATGACCACCCCTGTGTCGAGAGCTATCAGCTCGTCTCCAGTTCTTTGAAGAAGAACCCTGAAATGATTGGTTACCTTGGTTTTGATAACTATTATGGTTACCTTTTTTATCAAATCTGTTTTGAGGTCCCTGAAATCTGTGTGAATAATTGGGATTGTATGGTGTTGCTGAAGCAACTGGCATACTCTCCTTAATCTTAGTGTTGCCAAAAGTCACGTCGGGGTGTGCAGTGACATATTGGGAACAATATTCTTCCATTTCTTTTAGAGATTTGGGTTTACGCTCATGTATAAATTCAAGGAAAGGTTTGTTCACACATGACATAATCTTATCTCTGAGCAACAAATCCATAAGTCCTTCATACGTTTTTTCTGTTTTGGAAAGCTCAATCCAACGATCAACTGTGAGACGTGCCTTTGCAGTGAATTCTGAGAATTCTACACCCGTCTCAGGCACCATCGTCTTAAATAAAAGGCGATAGCCTTCCTCACTTAGCTGATATTTTTTTATCAAAGCCGCCCTAATGACATCATAATTATCCTTATCTGCTTCTCCTACAAGGCATAATCTAGTCAAAGATTCACCTTTCAAGTTTTCTGATAATTGATTAGCGTATTGTGATTTATCCACATTATGTGTACGACAAGAACGTTCAAATCTATCCAGCCAGAATGTAATATCGTCACTGGACTGATTGAACGGTGGAACCTTAACCTTGTAAGTAGAAGGTTTACCATTACCACTAGATGCCTGATTAACATTACTCATACTTGTCAATCTCAATTTCTCCAACTCAAATTCATGTTCTCTTATTGCTTTTTTTTTCTTCAGCCTCTCTGTCTAATCTTTTTTGTTCAGCTTCCCTGTCTAATCTTTTTTGTTCAGCAGCAGCTTCTCTTTCTAATTTTTTTTGTTCAGCTTCACTGTCTAATCTTTTTTGTTCAGCGGCAGCTTCTCTTTCCAATTTTGTTTGTTCAGCTTCAAATCTCCTTTCCTCCACCTGCATCTGCAGTTTCTTTTGTTCAGCAGCAGCCTCAGCTTCTCTTTCTAATCTTTTCTCTTCAGCCAGAGCTTTTCTCTCTTCTGCAGCAGCTTTTCTCTCTTCTGCAGCTAATGCTTTGTCATATTGAGCAACTTCCCATTCTTCTAATTGTTGACCAGTCTTATCAATGGCTTTCCCTTGTATAATGAAGTATTCTAATGTAGACATGGTGTCTAACAATAATACTAATCACCTGAAACAATAATAATACCACAAGTTCTTAATGACTTGATTAATCAGTATACTATCCCAATATCTGTGGGTCACAAGCCTTAATAAGGTCTTGTATAATAGTAATAATAATCAGGTACTGGTTTATACCATAATCCAAGTGCAGTGCACAGGCAATTGTGTCTTATGAAATATACCTATATAAAACATATGTCAACCAACAGAATACATAAAGTACAAATAGGACTGACAATACAAGAACGTTTGCAGAAATCAAAATAAATCAAATAGGGAAATCAATGAAAATAATCACTGAATCTGCAAAGAATAACAACACAAATGACGTCACAATATATGAATATAAATTGTGAATAGAACTGAAAGATAGAAAAGGTTAGACCAACAAATTACAAACAAATCAAAACAAAACTAAAGAACAAAGAAATATTACAAAAATAACAATAATTACAGACTTCACAGCTAACACAAAAGCAACAGTTGTCGCAGCAAATTTTCAATCAAGAAAATTGCACCTATAGAAAACGCCCACAACGGACCCTCTATGACGTGGGATATTCTGTTGTGAGGACGCCGCCCAACCTTAAACACAACCCGCTGACATAGAAACTAACATACTATACAAACAAATAACATGTAAACATAAATATATATAAATTATGTGTATTATAGTATGTGTTGCAAAATAGGCTCAGTTTTACAGTAATGGCAAAGTTATTTTTATGAAAATAAACAAACTGCCACTTTATTCAATTAAACATTCTGGCCTTAAATATTAAAGTTCATATATAGAAAACAAGAAGATCCATCGATGAAAATAGGACTTCTTAGTTCAATAATACTGTCTTCCTGTTAACATTGACAAGAATTGATCCAACTGTTCTGTGAAACTCTGTAATGTCTAATGTAAAAATGTCAACAACGCTGACCTACATACTGCATTCACTTGACAGGTCACGTGACGAAGTGTTGACAAAGAGCAAACCAATACTGCAAGTGTGTCGTATCAGCCACAGGAAACGGTCTGGTATCGGTAATCTGTTGACTTCTGAACTTCTGCGAGGTCAAACCCAGAAAGCTGGTCCACCAGTTGATAAGAATCTTTTTCTTATTAATGATGTCCACCAAATGATAAATATAAGTGGATGGAAGCAGACATCATCATCATCAGTTGATAAACTCTTAATACAAGACCCTTGCCCTGAGCAAGAGACATGCTGAGAAATCTGAAGCTCGCTCGAACATCACCAGAGTTAAATACTGTGTTGTTGTGTTGCTCGTGGTTCGAGTATGGAATGTCAACTTGACCTACGCAGTGGTGTGTAGACATAGATGGAGTGTATAATGTGCGAATGATAGGAAGAGTTCGTGGTGTTGACAAATGTTCTTTTCTCACACTCATGTATGGCTGGAAGTCATCGACACCAACGACTGTGTACCTTTACTAAAGTTTAATTGGACGTACACACTCGACAGCACAGATAGTGACAAATCACAGGTTGGCATAATACATCATGGTACAGTGGATAAATGGTCTTGCAATGTTATGTTACATGGGCACTCATGTAGAATAATAGTATAATGGACTGTCAGTAGCCAAGCACTCAGTATTGCCCATATATATATCAACTGAGTTTACTGACAAAGCACGTCAGATTATAAACAATATCCAAGATGGCTTCTAGACCTAATCTCGTCTAGCGAAGATTCCTTAACATAATGTCCAGCACAGATTTTTCCATATAATTATATTGAACCGCTAGCAATGGGTTCTCATGTGTAGCAGTGATCTCTGGACTAATCAAGCGATAATACGGGCATCCCTTTTCTCTTCTTGAAAGTCACTACATGTTTGGTTCCAAGATGGCTTCACTCGTGAGCTGTCACTCACGTTTGGATACAGATAATGAATCTGTCCTAAAGTTAGTCATTCATTAAACATTTCATTGCTCTGTAGATTTGATCATGAACAATTGACTGCATTCTACAGGATATAGTGCTGCTAGGAATCAGAATCGTTTTTTTCATCTAGTTAGATGTATCCTCTCAGACGTACAAATCATCCCTATCGAAAAACGGTGGCTTCGTACGAGAGTTCAAAAGAGTATCTTTATTACCTTGGTTTTCAGAAATATGAGTTTGCCATTCCTTGGCAATAAGAATGAACACTGGGGTAAAGCATACACGATAGGTCTAGACGACTATCACTTTCCCCAAAAACCACTGAGATCACTTTTTCCCCGGCGTCAAGCCGACATAGAAAACACAGCCCATCATCAGGGCGAAGCCAAAACACACCTCTCTCGCGACACATCCGCCGAACAGCCTTTGACCTCTCTAGAGACAACAGAACATATAGTTCGACTTAGATATGTAAAGATATACAGATATAAGACAGATTCGTCCTACACAGACAAACAATACACATAAATTCAGGCCATAGATATTCTGAAGCAAGAACAATCTATTACTACCCAAACAAAGAATAAATCGCAGTAAAACTGGATTCATCCGCGGAGTTCGATCGAAGGAGACGGCACAACTTTCAAGGGAAGTAACTCAATAATGACTTTCCCTTAAGCACTAAAAAATATCTATTTTGTTTACAAAATATTTGCGAACATAACAAGTATACCAATGTATAATATTGCAAGATATCAAAGACTGCACGTAACAGTCTTCTTAGTATATTTTTCATTTGCTTTAACATTCTTCTATTGACTTGCGATTATATTTGGACAACGCCATTGACATTGTTAATTGTAAACATATCTGGCCGTCTGTTCATAAATTTTTCGCAATTTTTCCTTAAACTTCATTGCAAATTTTCATGTGAATTTATCGGGGTATTTTTGATCGAAAAAAAAATCATTTCATGATTTTTTTAAAACCCCACAGGGCGGAGAAATTGTTAAAGAAGATTATTATGTATTTTACATGTTGACCACACTTAGTTTTGTTAGCAGTTTAATCTATGCAGTAACAATTCTATCTGGGGCCAACATGATGTATTTCGCACCATTTTTAATTGTAAGTGAACGCGATAATAAGTTTACGTCACTAGGTGATGATAACGTAATAAGGTGCTGCGCTAATATATGCAAACGGTCGTTCTTGGCCTTTCGTAAGAATCCGTCAGAGTAAGACGTTGACGCTATTGCTCCCAAGTTATTGAAGTTTTACAGTTCTCCTACGTGGCTTAAGGAATTGCGAAGGTCGCCACTATTATTCTATATGATGCCGAAATTGAGTATTCAACTTCGATGAGTATTTGTTGCAGAGTAAATCTTTACGGGAGTCAATCAATTATATTTTATCTCCATATTCTGGTTCTCGCTACTTGGATGGTAACCGTTGCCGGCATCTCTAGTATATAGGCCAGATATGTGACGATGTATTACGGACTGTAGGAGACTCATATCATGTATGTACATTCCACGTTTGCCATGAACATTGCTGTATATTACGTCGATTAAATATGCCGTTTTATGTGGACCCATCCACGACAGTTCTTATCAAGTATATTTGAGAGAATGCAAAGTTTTGACACCCAAGTCATTCATAATGTACATAATCAAGTATACTAACAGATCTATAACTCAAAATCCCAACGTAACACTGTTACATCATTTCTTACTTACGTACAGATTTTTTTCTTTCTGTCATGCACGTTCAAATTTCCATATCCCAATACCACTAGTTTATCCAGGCTTCTTCAGCGGTCTCATAAGTGTTTAATATGTCTTTATTTTGCAGTACAGATCCTTCTTTGTCTTGTTTCTTATTCCTTCTCGATTCAAACAGTTGTACAATTTAATGGGCCATCTATTTCTTTATTGCGGTTCTCTTTAATGCCCGAACGATGTCCTTTGATGTTTGATGTATTGACTCATTTAGCATTTTCAACTTTTCATCTACACCCTGTACGTATTCTGTAGCATTGTACCTATTCTCTTTTGTAATATATTTTTATTATTTTATATTTATTGTAATGTAGATTTCCGTATCTGTTTTGAGAATGCTAAATCATACTTGTTATTTTGTAAGCCCTTTACTTTCCTCTCTTTTATTATAAGCTTTCTTTTTTGTTGGTACGTGGTTACTGATGCAGTCTGCTCCTGGCTTGGTTTTCCTGGATGTCGATTTGTTTCTAAATCCCCTGCATACCAGTAAGTAATCGATTATATTACTAACGGTGTTTTCTGTGCTTTTCTCTGTCTAAATCCGTATAAGATGTTGTCTGAGCCATGGTTTTCCTTCTGTAACTGCATGTGTTTTTGCCCACTCAATTAGTTTGTCGCCTCTTTCATTTCTTTGCCTCACACCGTAACCGCCAATTCTATCTTCCATTTTTTGATTACCATATTTTTCATTATAGCTTTCGAGTCGCATAACTATCTCTTGAGATTTGCATTCAGCTATAGCTGTGCCAAGCTTTTTGTTCTGGTTGGAATGTGACAGTAACGTCTTTCGGGCTATCCCCTGTTTGTGCATATATTTGTAAAATAACTGGTATCAAGTGTTCTACCAATCAGTTTAACCAATAGGACTCGTTCAGATGTTACCCATAATCCTTTAATCTCTATTTCTTTTTCTGCATCTAAAATTACTGATATTTTATCATGAATAATCAATCAGTTTTTTTTTTCTGGAATCCTCAGCATTTAATTACCGATGTCTGAGAACTCAAACGCATTGCCTTATCTTGCCCTAAAATTATTTACACACCCATGAACAAATCCCGGGCTTGCTGCCTAAAATCGATCCTATTTAAGTAAAAGAAATCCTCTGCACGCAATTCTCGACCCGATCAATGATTTCCTTTGTTATGCTGTTTATAAGTGACAGTAATGGCACACACCAAGGAAGATGTCTCAGAATTATGCCAACATTTTACACCTTATTATAAGTCAAACAGTGTAATATTGCGCTGTGAAATGGTACGATGTTTATCAAATACAAATGCTGACCTATTTTCTGGTCGATGAGGTCATTTTTATTAGATGTTCGTTCAAGCTGTTGCTTATATGTTTTTGTTTGGTTTTTCTTTTGGTAAGTATTGGCTTATCTTCGTCATCGATTCTGGAAAATTTGGCTTGCTTTAAAATGTAAAAGTGAAGACTAAACGCTGAGTATAAATTTTACAGATGCACGCAAAAGAATAAATGTATATTCAAAATCTCATGAACACGTAATAAGTTCTGACATCTATTTCTGAGCTTTCAGAAGCTGTTAATAAAATGAAGGAATTTAGGGTCACTGCGATAACACAGTGACTCTATCTCTTTTGTAAAATACGACAGTTAATTCTGCTGCCGTTGTGGTGGTGTGAGTGTTTGCATGCGCATGTCTGTATGTATATACGTATGCGTGCGTTTATTGGAGCGCGTGTATGCGATATTTGTTTTTTCGTGTTTTCTCATATTTTTGTCTGTTTACCAACTCAATGTGTCTAAATCCACCTAAACGAGGGAGACAACTGTTCCACTGCTTTATTCTGATGTATGAAATAAGCAGGATTGTGGAGTCGGACAAAAAAATGTCCGATCCCGAATCCGGCTACTGAAATTGTAGAAGTCCGACTCCCGACTCGGACTGCAGTTTTTTTTCTAGTCATTTGACATTAATTTCTGAGTCAGAGTCCGTGTGACGGTATTGCCTCCCTTGCTTTGCAGTAGTGGTCCAAAGTGGCCAAAACTCAAGAGTATCTAATATGGGCTTCAAATGTGTCTACCTTCGCACAAGATTACTCTTGGCAGATTTGTAAATAGAAGGGTAATTATGCTTCTATCTCAATGGAGTATCCACAAGATATTCAGATAAGCGAAAACAACGCTGCATTGGCTGAGCACGTGAATTCTAGAATCTGCCGACAACTTTTGTGAAGAATTAAGCAATGATTAATTTTAGCTCCTTCAAGCCCCCACAAATTGACTGAGACAAACATGCAGTACATTTAAAATGATTAAATCGAAGTTAAATTTGTAAAATTACAAATAATAAAATTTAATAATCACTTAAGTTTTAACAGTTTGAAAATAATTGAATAGTTTAGAAGAAAGGGGTCATCATTGATTGATAATAGATCCGATGAAGAAAGTTCGCTTTGACAGCTTATATACTGCACTTAGCTGCCAACCGTTGTTTCTGCTCCCGCTGGTTTGGTTTTTGATGGACTGATCACTGATTATGCACGTCGCTGGTCAAGGATATAGGATGCAGCTCGTTCCCAGGTGTGTCAGGGAGAGTCTACAAAGTTGGTACCTCGTCTTAAAGCTCAGGCCACGGTTCCCTTCTTGTTCCAGAGATAGTACCCTTCAACTGGTACCACCACCAACTATGCTAAAAAAATAGAAACGAAACGCTCTCCTGAGTATTGCGTTTCTCGACACATACATATGTGTCCCCTTTCTTATTCCACCATCCCATTTATCTCAGAATTTACCCTCGATGAGAATTAAATTTACTCCCTCGGGATAAAACTTTCTTTACATTTAAATTGAATAGCTTTATCGTTATTTTTCATTTAAATGAAAAGGTTAATAGTACAAATAGAATATGTTTACATTTACATTTCCACTGATTGAAAATTGTTCACAATATAAATTGAATTTGTTTTAATTTATGTTTACACTGATTTGAAAAGTTTGAAAATTCCATTAATTTTCAAATGAATATGTTAACATAGACGTTTACACTGGTTTGAAACTGCGAGCATAATAATTAAAATGTACATCATTTCTTTCATCTTTCCCTCCCTGGTCCTGCCCAACTTACAGCAGTGAACGATGGGGCTAAAGGCAAAATCAACTTCTCTCCATGAAAAACTGTTTGGAGATGTCAGGAATATTGAGCTGACTACTACCTGACTTATTAGAGTCATTAATGTCTGAGAGCTAACGAGGAAGACGTCCCACTGGCTGGTCATAGTATCGGTAATATATCGGTACATCAACTGTTATTGTGATTCAGAATCGACATCTTTGCACTCCGGGCAAACTCATAAGTGCTCAGTCTCCCTCAGAAAATGACGAAAAGTATAAACGCTGATTGTTTCAGTAGAGAGCTGGTTGTAGACAAGCATGACCTATCTTCTCATACGTTCATCCCTGCTGGTCTTACTTTAGAAGACAACTTCAAACAGCCTGAGTCGTGTTGATTCATCGATTGCAGTGGTGTTCTCTAATATACATATGTATGTCGAGATAATGCAATTAAATAAGCTCTTTTAAAGACGTTTGGAATTTTGACAAATATGTAAACATTTTCCTCAAATTGGTGAAAACAGAATACTCATAATTCATAATTCAAAGGATCTCATATTTAACATTCGGCACCATATTCATGTATATGACTAGGTCATTGATTTTAAAATCATATTAAATTTATCTAACAAAATATTTGACAGCTTTAGCTATGCCATGTCATCCATCACCCCTTTAGTTTCCCAAGGCGCATAGGCCTTCAGCAGACGTCTGCCAAGTCTTGCTGTCACTAGCCATAAGGTCAAGGTCTGTCGACGCCTTCTTCGTACCTTCATATCTGTCTCTAGCTCTGTTCTCCGTGTCTTCCTTGGTCTACCTCCCTTACCCTGGGGATTCCAGAAAAAAAGACTGACTTGTAATGCTATGAACAGGTTTCCTCAATATGTGTCCTGTCTATCTCTAGCGTCGTCTTCTCATCTCTTGTTACACTGGTTCTTGTCTACACCATTCGATATTGTTAAAATCTGATGTTTCATAAAATATAACCATTTTGAACTACATATTTAAAAAAAAAAAGATTAGTTTTTATATATTTTCTCAAAATCAGATATGCCAGTAAGACGCCGAATTTTGCAGGAAAGTGGCGCCGGCAATTGATTTTGAATACTTCGCGAGATGGCTAAATGACTTGCCGATGACAGCATGAGAGCTTTATGAAACTAACTGACCACTAACTGACTGATCATAAGTGGCTGAGTGATTAACAACAACAAGCTATACTTCATTTATTTCATTTCAACACTTGTCGGCTCCCAGTGGAGCACAGTCCTTCAACAAATACACAATAAGCTTTCATATCCTGTGCAATTCCTTCAAGGTAATTCCATGTCATCTATATCATCTTCATGTCAATTTCTAATTGCTTTCTCGATCACTTTCTCGCCCTCTATTTCTCTAAGCAAGGCCGAGACGGGTAGAAGGGCCGTCGGGTGAGCATGGAGCCTGGGGAGCGATCCTGAGTGGAGCCTCCCCGGGTGCAGATCTTGGTGATAGTAGCAATTAAACAAATGAGAACTTTAAAAGCTGAAGTGGAGAAGGGTTCACGTGAACAGCAGTGTTATAGTGCAACACTGTGACGGCTACGCCGTTCCTCTGAATGATTCAGCTTCGTGCGTCATGCTGCATGGGCAACAGGGTAAAAGATAAAGGATCCCGTTACACGCCTATTGAGGCATATTGGGAATATGATGTTAGGCCCATATTTTCTTGACCATCGGCACACTAGAGGTAATGTTATCAGCATCACGCCAGCCGATGGGAAACAGCTTGATCTCTTTACCCAAGCGCCCAAACTCTCGTCGGCCGAGACACTGTCTAGGGGACGCGTTTCTATGGTCAGTAAGGACTGAAAAGGTTACTACTATTTCTCTAACCCTGCGGACTACCGTGGAATGTATAAACTAGTTTTCTAAATGTATGAGCTGATCAACGCCAACGTCATCTCGTCAGAGCGTAAATGTTAGAAACCGTAGATTTGGGGATATGTTATAAGAGTAGTATGTATGTGTTGTTCTCTTTGCTGTACGTCCCTGATTGAACTGTCCAATGCGCAGTTCGAGCAGCCATTATTGATAGGGAAATACAGCACAGTGTTTTTCGCCACATATCAGATCAACTTTAATTCATTGTACCTGCCATCACCATCATCATCACCTGCCATCTCTGCAACGAAGGTCGGCTGCAATGGATTTCCAACGTTTTCTTTCTCTTGTCTTGATGGTGCACTCTGATAGACTCCTTCCTGTCTCTTGTCTTGATGGTGCACTCTGATAGACTCCTTCCTGTCTCTTGTCTTGATGGTGCACTCTGATAGACTCCTTCCTGTCCATCTCTTGATGTTATCTTCCCACTTACAGCGCTGTCTTCCTCGTGCACGTTCGCCTTCAACTCTGTCTTCTATTATGGTCTTCTGCAAAAGTGTTATATCCTTTTCTATGTGGCCAAAATATTTTAGCTGCCTAATTTTCATCTCATTCATTAATTCTTCTTTCTTACCTAGGTTATCTAAGACATCTTTATTTGCTATCTTCTCTTTCCATGAGATGCGCCCCATTCTTCTACATATTCACATCACGGAGCCTCAATTTTTACTTCCAATTGCTTGTTCATTATCCATATTTGTTCACCATACAGTAATGAATAATAATTTATCACTTGATGATTCTCAGTTTTAATTTAACGGTTAATTGTAATATGTCAGTATTTGTCTCATGTTGTTGAATTTAGCTTTATCCATTCATATTCTCATCTCGACTTCTGTTTCACATCTGCCATCGTCTGTTATTATATGACCAAGATATGAGAAACTATTGATATCAGTACCTGTCATATACCTGTCATATACCTGTCAAATTACTTCTTTTAGTTTTAAATTTTGCAGTCCACTGTTTCTCTAAAGATAATTTTGTGTTCTTGAGCCAGGTAATTAGCATTAGCTGCCGTACTGTTGTAGGAAGTCTGTGACGTTGTCTATCCATCTACCTCATGGTCTCCCCCGTGATCTGAAATCAGATTTTCTACGGTTGTAGGCGCGTCAAGGTGATTTTTCTAGCTCTATTCTCATGCGATTGCCAAACTTCTTTATTATCTGTCTCTCTGTATACTTGATGCAGGATACAGCTCCAACAATTTTTCTGATGTAATTTTTTTCTCATTCTGTCTCTCCTGGTAATATTATTCTGTCTCTCCTGGTAATATTATTCTGTCTCTCCTGGTAATATTATTCTGTCTCTACCGGTAATGGTATTCTGTCTCTCCTGGTAATATTATTCTGTCTCTACCAGTAATATTATTCTGTCTCTACTGGTAATATTATTCTGTCTCTCCTGGTAATATTATTCTATCTCTACCGGTAATATTATTCTGTCTCTCCAGGTAATATTATTCTGTCTCTACCGGTAATATTATTCTGTCTCTACTGGTAATATTATTCTGTCTCTCCTGGTAATATTTGTTACGGACTTCTGACACCAGATGTTACGGGTCGATTCTATCTCCAGATATTAGAAGCCCGTTGGACGTGAGTTATTGGGTTGCTCTTCAATAATTCTTTAGGTATTATATTCATCTCTACCCTTTCGGCTTACAGTTCAATTGCAGATTTAGAGCCGTTATTGTGTGATTCAATATTATTATTTAATTCAGTGTCGTTCATTACTTCGTATTAATTCTCCAGCAGTGTTGTATTATTTTATGATTAAACTTGTATATAAATGTGATAGTCTGTACTGACCTTGCAAGGGTTATCTCAACAGTCACAGCACATTAGTAAACTTGAATAATTCAGGCAATTAAAACAAGTTCAATTGACGACTGAATTTTTAATACATGTCCTTTCTCCAAATGAATACCGAACGATTTCACACAACTAATATTGGCATTAAAACATAGTTTTTAGGATCTACTCAATGTTCGTCCTACAGACATTGCATGTCTGTGTTAACCGTTAATTCTATAGCGTCCTTGAGTTTGCAACCAACTCTTTCAAATCCGTTTAGTGGAATTATTATCATTAGGAAATGATATCCTTATTTCATATTCTTATATTCTGTCTATGTCCACTTATTCAATACTTTGGCTTTCCTAGCCAGGCTTTAACTGCCATAAATATAATATCCTTGCGAAACGTATCCTACGCTATTCGCGATTATCCTTGAGACACTCTGGTCCTATACTTTTGACTTGATTAGCTTTTCCAGCATAATCTACACGGATTTCTACGCTATTTATAATTCACAGTGGATATACCACTTTATACATATTCTTCATCAGTGGCCATGCCACATATATTATACACATTCCATAAGTGGCTCTGCCACACATTTGAAACACTGCCGGACGGCTCTATGGCCATACATAGACTTACATATTCCTATTGGCTTCCCAGCCAGAACAGAAACGGTTTAACACTTGAGTAAATGGCTGCGCCACACATTTGAGACACTTTCCATAAGTGGCCATGCCACACAATTGAAACACGGCCATCAGGCCCGCAGGCCACACGTGGACTGCGGTTACTAGCCTTGACGCGTCATACCTCGATTTGCGCGATTTCTAGTATTAATTCAATTGAGGTGGTTCGTGGTGCACCCATGCGAATGTCTGCAGCTATTCACATGTTTGCAACCCCGAAACAGTCCTCAACAATATTATTCTGTCTCTCCTGGTAATATTATTCTGTCTCTCCTGGTAATATTATTCTGTCTCTGCTGGTAATATTATTCTGTCTCTACCGGTAACATTATTCTGTCTCTACTGGTAATATTATTCTGTCTCTACCGGTAATATTATTCTGTATCTACTGGTAATATTCTTCTGTCTCTCCTGGTAATATTATTCTGTCTCTACCGGTAATATTATTCTGTCTCTACTGGTAATATTATTATGTCTCTCCTGGTAATATTATTCTGTCTCTGCTGGTAATATTATTCTGTCTCTACCGGTAACATTATTCTGTCTCTACTGGTAATATTATTCTGTCTCTACCGGTAATATTATTCTGTATCTACTGGTAATATTCTTCTGTCTCTCCTGGTAATATTATTCTGTCTCTACCGGTAATATTATTCTGTCTCTACTGGTAATATTATTATGTCTCTCCTGGTAATATTATTCTGTCTCTCCTGGTAATATTATTCTGTCTCTCCTGGTAATATTATTCTGTCTCTGCTGGTAATATTATTCTGTCTCTACCGGTAATATTATTCTGTCTCTACTGGTAATATTATTATGTCTCTCCTGGTAATATTATTCTGTTTCTCCTGGTAATATTATTCTGTCTCTCCTGGTAATATTATTCTGTTTCTCCTGGTAATATTATTCTGTCTCTCCTGGTAATATTATTCTGTTTCTCCTGGTAATATTATTATGTCTCTCCTGGTAATATTATTCTGTTTCTCCTGGTAATATTATTATGTCTCTCCTGGTAATATTATTCTGTTTCTCCTGGTAATATTATTCTGTTTCTCCTGGTAATATTATTATGTCTCTCCTGGTAATATTATTCTGTTTCTCCTGGTAATATTATTATGTCTCTCCTGGTAATATTATTATGTCTCTCCTGGTAATATTATTCTGTTTCTCCTGGTAATATTATTATGTCTCTCCTGGTAATATTATTCTGTTTCTCCTGGTAATATTATTATGTCTCTCCTGGTAATATTATTATGTCTCTCCTGGTAATATTATTCTGTTTCTCCTGGTAATATTATTATGTCTCTCCTGGTAATATTATTATGTCTCTCCTGGTAATATTATTCTGTTTCTCCTGGTAATATTATTATGTCTCTCCTGGTAATATTATTATGTCTCTCCTGGTAATATTATTCTGTTTCTCCTGGTAATATTATTATGTCTCTCCTGGTAATATTATTATGTCTCTCCTGGTAATATTATTCTGTTTCTCCTGGTAATATTATTCTGTTTCTCCTGGTAATATTATTATGTCTCTCCTGGTAATATTATTCTGTTTCTCCTGGTAATATTATTATGTCTCTCCTGGTAATATTATTATGTCTCTCCTGGTAATATTATTATGTCTCTCCTGGTAATATTATTCTGTTTCTCCTGGTAATATTATTATGTCTCTCCTGGTAATATTATTCTGTTTCTCCTGGTAATATTATTATGTCTCTCCTGGTAATATTATTATGTCTCTCCTGGTAATATTATTCTGTTTCTCCTGGTAACATAAATGGTTTTCTTAAGCATCTCGTCGCACGTGATTTTCCTCTATCGTGCTTCCATGTTTGACACAGGTAGCAAAGAGTAATTAAAAATATACTATTTATAAGCTGGCATTAATTTCCATATGGATATTCTGATGTTTGAGTAGTGATGACAAGGTCAATCACTGCACTGGCTTTTTTGACATCTCGTTTCAATTTTTCTGTCAAGTCTCCCATTTTCTGTAAAATGATGCCCTTTTTAGATTTAAAAACGTTTTTGGACTAATAATATTTATAACATTAATGAGTTCAATCGACAGAAGTTAGCCCACTGTGCTTTGTGAGAATGCCTAAAGATCGAAAATGGATTTCAATAATCAATATAATACCAAGCCTAACTAGATATGGATGAACTAGTATGAATGATTACACTCACTAAAGCTGTGATCGATCTATTTATTTTCCACAGGGTACTTTTAATTTTTTTATAGGGAGATGAATGATACGAATGCAATTGTATAGGGAGCTGCGTGATGGAAATGCAGTTGTATAGGGAGATGAATGATATGAATGCAATTGTATAGGGAGATAAGTAATAGTAATGCAGATGTATAAGGAGATGTGATGGTATTGTCTCCCCTGCTCTGCAATGGTGGTCCAACAATGGCCAGAATTAGAGTATAAAAATGAGGGTCTTCAAAGGTCATCAACCTTTGCTCAAGAAAACTCTTGGCAGAGATATAAATAGAAGAATGATGCTTCCATTAAAGTGAGCCTCACAGAATTTTAAAGAAAAGAAGCATTTCAACTGAGATCATCTAAGCTGTCATGAACATATTATTCTTCCACCCCTTCTGTGAGGAAGTATTGACTCGTATTTTCTTAGCCCCAAGCTGAATGTGATTCAGGAACGATTATTTTAATAGCTGTAAATGGTTACGTATTTAAAACAATACGAGTCATACAGGTGGAGACATACAATTCACTTTGTAGTGATTAATCCAACTATAGATTTATAGTTACAGATAAACAGGGTTTATAATCACTTATGGGTTAACAATGTAAAATAAATAAAGTTATTTATAGAAAAGAAGCGATTATATTTCTCATCATTGGATGATGTTAAATTTGGTGGAAAATAGGAACAGATTTGAAATGTCCATTGGCTGAGCTTCTTTGTTACTTAACTGCTTGCATGTGCTTCAGTCGCTGTCGGTTTCGTGTCTTAATCTTTAACAAGATTGATATCCGGCGACATTCCAGTGAAATCGACCGTGTATTTGGGCACGTCATGTTTGTGAAATGACACCTATCTCCAAGTACATCGAGCGGTCAGGTAAAACGGGATTGTGAGTGACAAAGTAAGACAAGATATGATAAGACAGCAGTGAACGATGAAAGCGAAAACAATAGAAAATAAAAAAAAGTGCGCTTACAAAGGATGGTTCTTCTTCTTCTTCTTCTTCTTCTTCGTACACTCTCAGACGTCCACTTGAATGTTCTCAAAGAAAGCAGTAGTCAGTTTGAGACTATTTGAATCCCCGTAAAGCTTTTCCACGAAAGGAGCTGGCGTCGGCCATATGCACTTTCTCTGTACCACATATAAGGGGCAACTTTGAAGCAGATGTTCAGCAGTCATTTTATCAGTGCCACAGTTACACTGATCGGTAGTTCCTATCTTTAGCTTGTTGAATAGATGGTATCTCGATCTGTTGTGGCCAGTGCGGAGTCTGAAGATTACCACTTGTTCTCTTCTGTGGAGCTGGTAGTAAGCATCATTCTGTGTGTGCCCTGGATGTTCTACATTCCATTTGTTTCTGTGACTGATTCCGATAAAACTCTTTGCCTCCTCAAAAGTTATGCTTGCATCAGGCTGAGGTAGATGTGAACCTTCTTTTGCCATTATGTCAGCCTCTTCATTGCCGGCGATGTTACAATGAGATGGGATCCACTGGATCACAACACTTTTGAATCGTTGACAAAGTTTGTGGAGCACTACTCTGAGATCATCCAGGTCTGTATTTTTTTTGGCTTTTCAACGTTGCAATTACTGACTGTGCATCAGTAAAGAAAGAAACTTGTCTCTCTGCCGTTTCATCTATCAATATAACCTCTGCTGCAGTTTTCAAGGCCTTTGCCTCTGCTCTGAAGTTGCTGGAGAATCATCCTGTCGCCACTGACAGCCTTTTTTCTGCACCAGCGCTTAAGGCCAGAAAGACACCCCCACCTCCATTTTCTGTTGCATTTGTTGCTGATCCCTCTGTGTATGCATGGGTCCAGGTGTTGCGTGGATAATGTTTCTCTTTGTATTTTGTCGCTATGGATTTTCTATCTGTTGCAGTTTGGCTCTTTTTACTTTCAATTCCAGGAATGTTTTCTATCATTTTAGGGAAACGATTTTGTTTCCAAACTGGAAGCTTGTGTGCAGTGTAGATGGGTTTAACAGTGGATATTTCATCTATGGATACTGCTCTCATTTGTGGTTTGGTTGATTCTACAAAATTACTTCGTTTGAGTCTTTGCCTTCTAAGAGCATTTATTCTATGGCACATTGGGTGGTCTGTTAGTCTTTTGAATTTTTCGGCCTGTTGTTGAGCCCTGCAGTCTCTTCTATCTGTTATTGGCTGGAGGCATGTAATCTTTTCGAGTTCTTTTATAGGTGTTGACTTCATGCCTCCCGTTATAATTCTCATTGCTTGATTTTGGAGTCTGCTAATTTTATCGAAGTTTGTCTTAGCTGCTGTTGCCCATGCTGCCATGCCATATTCAAGAACTGGCCTCACTCGCCCTGTGTACAACGTCTTAAGCACTTTCTCATCTGCACCCCAAGTTGTTCCAGCAAGTTTTTTCATAATTGCCATTCTTTGTCTTGCTCTCATTCGATTTCTGTCAACCTGTTTTTTCCAAGTCAGACGGCGATCAAAAATAATGCCTAGGTAAAAGGATGGTTCAAGTAAGTACAGCCGGAAAGAATTGAAGACCAGAAAAGAGAAAGATCGTATTTTGTCACAGGAGATAAGAGATAGTAATGCAATTGTACAGGGAGATGAGGGATAGTGATGCTGTTGTATGGGAGATGATTGATAAGGAATGTAACTGTATAGGGAGATGAGTGATGGTAATGCTGATGTATGGGAGACGAGTGATAATAATGCACTTGTATGGGAGATATGTGATAGTAATGTAATTATGCAGGGAGATGAGTGACAGCAATGCTGTTGTATAAGGAGCCGCGGTAGCATAGTGGTTAGTGCACTGGCTTCCTAGCGCAGTGGTCTATGGTTCGATCCCCAGATGAGGCGGAAAAATTTTTAGGCCACAAACGGCTCCTGGGTCGACCCAGCCCCAAATGGGTACCAGAGCTACTCTGGGAAGGTTAAGGCGGCCGGCGTGATGCCGACCACATCACCCCTAGTGTGCCGACGGTCAAGATAATATGGGCCTAACACCATATTCCCAATATGCCTCAATGGGCGTGTAACGGGTTCCTTTACCTTTTTTTTTTTTAATGCTGTTGTATGGGAGACGAGTGATAGTAATGCAATTGTACAGGGATATGAGCGATAATAATACTGGTGTATGGGAGATGAGTAAAAATATTGCTGTTGTGTGGGAGATGAGTGATAGTAATGCAATTGTACCGGGATATGAGTGATAGTAATGCTGGTGTATTGCAGAGATGAGTGATAGTAATGCTGTTGTATGGGAGATGAGTGATAGTAGTACAATTGTACAGGGAGATGAATAATAGTAATGCAGTTATATAAGGAGATGAGTGATTGTCACGGGATTTGCCTCCCTTTGCTCTGCAGTAGTGATAATTATACAGAGAATTTCAAAGGCAGTAGACTACAAACTGAGGAAAGAACAAGCAGGATTTAGAAAGAACAGAAGATGTGTAGACCATATATTCACTCTCAGGAACATTATAGAGCAGTGCTCAGAATGGCAAAGACAGCTTTACATAAATTTTGTTGATTTTGAAAAGGCTTTTGACAGCATACATAGGGACAGTTTATGGAAAATACTGAGGGCTTATGGAATTCCAAGCTGCATAGTGGCAATCATAAAAAGCCTCTATGCCAACTTTACATGTAGTGTTGGGCAGAGCAACCTAACCTTCGAGGTGAAGACAGGAGTACGACAGGGATGCCCCTTATCAACCACTCTTTTTTTAACAGTCATAGACAGGGTGATGCGCCAGACAACAGAGGGCAGTCCAAGAGGAATAAGATGGACTACATTTTCTACATTGGAAGATCTGGAATATGCAGATGACATTGCACTGCTGGCACATTCACATCAACACATCCAGGAAAAAACGGATAGACTTAATAAATTTAACCAGCAGGTGGGCTTGAACATCAATTTAAAGAAGTCTGAGGTCATGACGCTCAATGTGAGCAACCCTGAGCCCATATCAGTAAGGAATCAGCAATTGGTACAGACAGATACCTTCACATACCTAGGAAGCATAGTAACACCAGACGGTGGGGCAGGCAAAGACATCAACATCAGAATGAATAAGGCAAGAACAGCCTTCTTTAGCCTAAATAACATCTGGAAGTCCTCCCAATACAGCACAAGCACATAATTAAGATTATACCAGAGTTGCGTGCTTTCTGTGCTTCTCTATGGTGCGGAATGCTGGAGAGTCACAGAGAAGGAAATGTCAAAATTGTCCTCTTTTCACACAACATGCCTAAGAAAAATTCACCGCATCTTTTGGCCGAATACCATCACCAACCAAGATCTGCTTACTCGTAGCAAGCAAGAGGACATGCACACCATCATAGCTGGCAGACGCTGGAGCTGGGTTGGTCATGTCCTCAGAAGAGACCCCGATGCCATCACAAGAACAGCTATGCTTTGGACCCCTGAAGGAAAGCGAAAGAGAGGCCGACCAAAAACAACTTGGCGGAGGACTGTGGAGGCTGAGATGCAAAGAATGAACCAGAGTTGGGGCACTGTACGAAGGATGGCCACCGACCGTGCAAAGTGGAATCAATTTTTTGTTGCCCTACAAGACGCCACTAGGCGTGATGGCCACTGACTGCTTTGACGGTCGGTTGTTAAGGATCGAAGAAGAAGCAGAAGCTCTGCAGTAGTGGTCAACCAATGGCCAAAACTCAAGAGTATCTAAAATGGGTCGCCAAAGGTGTCTACCTTCGCACAAGATTACTCTTGTCAGAGTTGTAGATAGAAGGATAATGACGCTTCTACCTCAAGGTGGTTTTCACAAGATAATTCAGAAGTCAAGAACAATGCTGCATAGGGCAGAGCACTATTAACTTATATCTGATCCGGCACCTCTTGTGAAGTTTTAAGCAATGGTTTGGCTTGTTCGAGCCCCCAGCTGGTTTAATCCAGCGAAATTCCTTTTATGAGTAATTTTGACTCCATGGCTGTAACTATATGTTTATATATATTAAAAATTATCGATCATACATGCGCTCTCTTATCTATAAGAACTGAATCAATCATAAATTTGTAAAATAACATTTAACAAATTTAATAATCAATTAGTCTTTAACAAGTTAAAATAAATATAGATGAAAGTAACTTTAGAGGGTTTTAAAATTGTCTTCACTGAGACTTAATTGGGGACTGATGGTTATTATTGTCCGTTGCATGACTGTTACAAAAGACTTAACTTGCTGAGTACTGCACTGGGTCGTTGTCAGGTTTTTATGTGATGAGGACTCTACTCTAGAGGCGTCTAGATGAATTTCACTCCTAATGCCAAGGTTGGTGTCTTCACAACGTGTCCACTGTTGGTAGTTGGTGGCGAACCCAGCTTCTTGAGTGTGGCTAAGATTCTTACTTCAGACTGGTCTGGTCTAAGAACCGTCTTTTAGCTTCGAACCACGAACTGTAGGGAAAAAAAAGAACAAATACCTTTGCTAAGTACATTTGTGGGTTGAAGATTAACAGGTGCATTGTCTCGCTGTGCACCCACCAATATTAGCCTCTCTGAATAATTATTCTACCTGAGTATACACAGTATAACTCAGGGAATATGATCAGAAATCACCGTTATTTTTCTGGTCACTTAAATGGGGAAAATGTGTCTGGACAGCGCGAGTGCAATGGCTTGCCTGAATTGTAATTAACAAGTTACATATTCTCACAAAATGATACAATACACGCTGTGCACATGTGATGCAATTATCACTCACTTACTCACTGCTCCATTCGGAGTTTGGGGGCCACCTCTGCTGTCGGTTTTCTGTACGACTAGCAAGAAACAATAATCAGCGCTTGCTGTAGTGGTTTATTGTCGCGAGAGGTTCAGATGTTATTGAAAATAAGAAGATATCCTGGATATACAGGTGTATCAGATGATACTATGATAGTGCCAGATAAGAGTCTGGTCTTATCAGTAATACCCCCTTCTCTGAAAAGTAAGGGTGTATAGACAACAAAGGTAGGGTCAAGCTGTGTAAGTTCCCAGAGAAGATGGCGATGTAGTACTCTGAGTCCCTAACTGCTACCTCTCCTGATCCACCTCTGTGATTATAGTAGATAATGTTGTTTCTGACTCTGTTAGGGGAAATTATTTAATTAAAATTTACCAACATTGAATAAAAACTTAACTTAAAGAATTTAAGAAAGTCTGCTGGTAAATATTTACAATTTATTTATACAAGTACTCTTTTCTGTTTGAAAAAGTTTTTTTTAAATCAAATATTTTACAAAAGTAAATAAATAAGAACAGTTCAACAAATGTCTTTCACTTGTGTTAAGATGTCTATCATTTCGTAGACAGTTTAGCTTGCTTGATCTTTCACTGAAGAATTACTAGGGTTATTAGTACAATTTAATTGAAGCTCTATACTGTTCTGTTCATCACGAACTGGATGCGTTTATTTTGGTGAACAGGCATACGCTACAAGTTCCCTTGAGAGCAACTTAACTGAGTCACTGCAGATGGCTCCTTCTGATGCTGGAGAGAATCTTCAGATGAAAACTTCCAACTGTTACACACGATATGGCTGGCCCTCTACCATAGACTGGCACTGCATTCGTTGCAACTTCATTAAGAGAAGCCTCTTCTTATTTGTTGTAGGCTTTAGGTTAAAGGATTAAACCTGAAACGAAGTCAAACGCAATCCCTGTATTTGCTTATCAATATTCCTCTATGACACAGATGGGAACGACAGACAGTTTCAGACTAGCGTATAGTATAGTAGCAACAATCATTTTAGTTCAATGTCATCATAATTTTCTTCTACATTCTTAATTATTATTCGTTTCCCATGATTCGCCTCCATACAATAATTTGGTCGAGAATAAAACTACTAAGTAATAGGTCAAATTATACAGTACTTCAATTCCTTTCATCCTTCCTTGTGTTCCTGGTAGGTGTCTCATTCCATTCAAGAAATACTTCTTTAAATACAGGTCTAAACTCATAGACACACTTGGCCATCATTCTCAATATTTTAAATATTTCCGAAGGCAGGCTTTGCCTCTAGAATTACATGAGTCTGTAAGTTTCACCAGTACACACTATCCATTCCTAACACATCTTTACACGTCTTATCGCACAGATGGATTAATCAATAGAATTACACACACACACATATATATATGGAGCCGCGGTAGCATAGTGGTTAGTGCACTGGCTTCCTAGCGCAGTGGTCTATGGTTCGATCCCCAGATGAGGTGGAAAAATGTTTAGGCCACAAACGGCTCCTGGGTCGACCCAGCCCCAAATGGGTACCAGAGCTACTCTGGGAAGGTTAAGGCGGCTGGCGTGATGCCGACCACATCACCCCTCGTGTGCCGACGGTCAAGATAATATGGGCCTAACACCATATTCCCAATATGCCTAAATGGGCGTGTAACGGGTTCCTTTACCTTTTACCTTACATATATATATATATATATATATATATATATATATATATATATATATATATATATATATATATATATATATATATATATATATATATATATATTCATTCTTACCTTCAGGCACACACAGAGACGAGACCTTAATGGTTGATTAAGGTCTGCTAACAGGTATAGAAGGCAAACACTTGCATTAACATATGCTTCTTTTTAACCGCTCTCTCTGTATTCAAATAATAGTGACTGACCCGAGTTTGTTAGGCAAATATATAGTGTGACCTCGGACGTACGAGATGGGAACCCCGAGGAATGTAATCACGATAAGAAAATATCGGTACCTTTTTGCCTATCGTTCAATGTAGGAAAACTACTTTTTAAATTATCTCCGTTATTCCTGATGCGATTTTATTCCCCCAAAGCTTAAATTATACCTGGAATTAGGCGTTATATATCTATGTAATAATCCTTTAATTTCCAAATTGCATTTTATGTTATGCATAGTTTAAACTGCTAAATTGAGGACAACCTGAAGCTTCGAATGCATTTCTCCCGTCCTATATTAGTATTAGTAAAAGTATTATTACTTACGGGTAGAGTAACATCCCTAATATTGTGTTGGTACCCTCTTTCAAGTGGAGCTTCTTCCAAAATGCTGTAGTAAAATTCCGAAGTTAATCAGGTTACACAGATTGGGCCTTGCCATCTTTATTTTCCCAGCGGTAGTAAACACAGGACCAAAAACGCATTTTCATTGGTTAGTGTATCATATCTTTCTACAATGTATGGCGCGCGGTTTGGTCAGAATTATTTAGAATTCGTGATGTGAGACAGACGTCATTTCACGACATTTATGAATATACCATTTTTATATGTTGAGGTTGTCAGGCTCGAATGACTTGCATAACCACTTAGGAAGTAAAATGTCACATTCACTTTTGTAAAATATATGTTCCAAAATTACCCTAAATCACTTGGGAACACAGTCTCTTGGCATACATGAATGGACACAGAAACTTTGATTAGATGATTCGAACAGTTGGTCGGGGAAATTGTAGTATTCCTCTTACGACGGGTGCTCTGATTCCTTAAATTTCCAGTGTTAGTATTTAAAACTGCAGGTTTTCTTTTAAGTTATAAAGACGCCCAAATACTTTTATCTGTCACTTATAATTCTGGAATACTAGTCTGATGTCTCTCTGGCTCCTGGGAGTTGCTAATTTGACGTTGCTATGCAGTCTTATTTGTGTCTCCGATTTCGCTAGATTATATTTCCATTTCTCAGTTCAAGCCCCATATTGGTACAACCTTGCCAATGAAAGCCAAAGATTATTCCGGCTCTCAAATTGAACCAGTTGTAAGCTCTTTAGAAATATGTTGGTAGGGGTTTGCAGTAGTGGTCCAACAATGGCGAAAACTCGAGAGTATCTAAAAATGGGTAGTCAAAGGTGTCTACCTTTGCACGAGATTACTCTTGGCAGAGATGTAGATGGAAGTGTAATGAAGCTTCTATCATACGGGAGTGTTCACAAGATAATTGAGAAGTCAAATACCATGCGGCATATGGCTGAGCGATGGTTAACGTATATCTGTCCGTCGCCTTTTGTGAAGGATTTAAGCAATGATTTAGCCCGTTCAAGCCCCCAGCTGAGTAGATTCAGCGAATTTCCTCTTACAATGGTATAGCTCTGTTTAGAGGTAAATATATGTCTAGATGTATATATGTATATTACATATTCTGGCTCATACGTTTGCTTTCATACATGTAATAACTGAATAAACAACTATTGTTTAGTTTTAAAACAACAGGTAACAAATATAATAATCAATTAGTATTAAAAGTTTAAAATAAATGAAATGCTGGTGAATTTTACATTGGAATCAATTCTTTTCGTCACGGAGATTTAGGGTGCGAATATAGTTAAGAAAAGTATGTCCGGTTGCTGGTGCCTTTTAGTTAGCACTTTGCTTGTATGAGCAAGTCCTGCAGCTTTTGTTTTCGTCACTTCTTTTGTGATGATGACACTTCACAGTCTGGTAGCTTCTTTCCTCAATCGGTCTGATCGCTTAGTACCAGGATCTTTAAGACAAAATAAAAACAAATGTCTCTGCTAAGTACATTTGTGGGCTGCCAATTAACAGGCGCATTCTCGTTGTCCCCTCACCAATTTCAATCTCTCAGAAGGATTAAATTCCCGAGTATACAGTGTAGCTCAGGGAAGATGATTAAAAATCACCAATATTCTTCCGGGTATTAAACTGGAAAAATATGTCTGGACGTCGCGAATAATGAGTTGCCTGAGTTACAATTAACAAAGTGCATATATCTCACAAAATATTATACACTTTAGGCACATGTGATGTAATTATCAGTCATCACTGCTCCATCCAGAGTCTGGGGTCAACTCTGCTATCGGTTTTCCGCACGACTAGCCAGAAGAAATCACCAGCGCTTACTGTAGTGGTTTATGAATATACTAGTTTCATATGTTGAGGTTGCCAGCCTCATATATAACCACTTAGCAGAAAACATGTCAAATTTACATTTGCAAATTAATTATTACACTTATCCCAAAGTTTTGGGAATAAACAATCTCCTCGCGCAGGGTAGAATGGGCACGAGCAGTTTAGGTTATATGCTCTCGATCCACTTGGTCTGGAAATTTTGAATCCCTTTTATGACGGTTAAATCTGCGAAACACTTGTTCTGGGAAAGTTTCTCTTATGACTGGTGATCCAATTCCTAGGTTTCCTGTCTTCGTATTTTAAGTCCTGGTCCCTTAAGTTTTTCAGTCTCTGTATTTATAAAGGCGGGCTTACTTTTTAAGATTTTAATTTTCCCAAATACTTCGATCTGCTGTCACTTATAATATAGGAATTCTATGTCCGATGTCTCTCTGGCTTCTGGGAGTCGCTAGATTGAAGTTGCGAAGCTGTATGTGTTCTGTGTCTCTGCTTTCCGTAGATTATACTTCCAGTTTCCAGTTCATATCACAGATGGTCTTTCCGCCAAGTTTTCCAATGAAATTCAATGTATATCCCGACGCTCACTTCAAACCAATGGAAACTCTTTAGACTATGTGGGTCGTAGCGTTTAATTTAAAAAATCCCACACGTGTTTAAAATATTAATTTTAATATTCCAATGCGTGACCTCTTTCAAATCATGCGGTAACATGTCCGGTGTCATCTTGTGAAACCACACAAAGCAAATCTGTGCACTGAATACCTGTCCAGATGCTTTCCTGCCAATACTGACTCACCAGACAGATTTATCTGTAATAAAGATACGGACAGGGGCCAGCGGATGCGATAATCTAATTATCCCCTGTGCGTGTGACTCCCCCAGACTGATTTCTCAGACAGACAATATTAGCTTCCTTAGAACCGATCGTGCACGACCAGCCGTTATCAACAGAGGATTGTCGCTATCAGAGGTGGCCGGCGACTCAAAGAGATAACCGTATTACCGCTGACCGGTGATAATGACTGGGTATTGTTACGATAATACCCCAGTTCACCTGGCGGAACGTAAATAAGTATGAGAAGTGGTAAGCAAAAATGTAAGAGATGAAGATTGTCCCATTGCAGATACTTCCGTAGGGGAGTGGAATGTTAAGGACTTCACGCTACTAGATCCAGCATAGAGAGCAAAAATAACGAATGAAAAGTGCAAAAATTATGCCAAATAAAAGCGTTTGAATGGGAGAAAGAGGAAAATGAAGAAAAAAATGGGATACTGCCGGAGAGGCTGAAGGTGTGAGAGAGCCACGAAAAGAACACGTATAGACGTTTTGTCACATGGGTGTTAAATCATTAATATTCACCGCGTGTTTTAAAATATGAAAGTTAAAATTAAACTCGTGACCTCTTTCTAATATGGCAGTTATGCTTCCGATTGTATTTGTACAAACTCAAAAACACATCGGTGTACTTATTTCCTGGCTAATACTTTCCGCCCAAATTGTCTCCTCTGACAGATTATTCGTGCGATTGCTACAGAGATGGCCCAGCGGAAGCGATTACGTATTATCACCTGTGTTTGCGCAAATCACTCAGACGGATTTCTTAGATAGCCAGTCTGGCTTTATTTCCATCGATCGTGCGCGATCACCTTGTGTCAACAAAGATCGTCTCTTTCAAAGGTGGCTAGACGACGTAAGTGATAAAAGTATTGTCCGCTGACATGTCTAATTAGCCTTGTAATACTACGATTCACCTGGTGAAACGTAAACAAGTCTAGGGAGTGGTCAGAGCAAAAATGTAGGTGTATAAAATTTGCCAAATAATAGGACGATGAGTGAGGAAAATGAAGAAATAAGTTAAATAATGCAGAAGATACCGAAATCGATGAAAACGGCACAACTGATTTCATCACAGTGATAGCAATGCTGTTGTATGGGAGATGAGTGAAAGTAATACAATTGTGTGAGAGATAAGTGATAGCAATGCAAATGTACAGGGAGATGAGCTATAGTAATGCAATTGTATAGGGAGGTGAGTGCTAGCAACGCAGTTGTATGGGAGATGAGTGATATTAATGCAACAGTATGAGAGGTTAGTGATAGTAATGCAACTGTAACATGAGTGATAACAATGCTGCTGTATATGGACATGGATGATATTAATGCAACTGTATAGAGAGATTAGTGTTACTAGTGCAGTCGTATAGGCAAATGAGTGATAGCAATGTTGTTGTATATTGAGATGGGTGATATTAATTCAACTGTATAGAGAGATTAGTGTTACTAATGTAGTCGTATAGGCAAATGAGTTAATGCAATGCGAAAGAAAAACAAACATAGATGTTGACGTCTTCTTCCGTTTACTTTCATATAACCGCATCTTTCTCTCTCATTAAGTTATTAGTCTGCACAGTTTCTCCCGTCAACGGGGGTTGACGTAGGTCATGCTGTCTGTTGATCTATTCCCCACATAGAGTGGGCATTCTGTCAGGACATGATCTTCTGTTTGCTTGTCTTCCCAGTATGGACATAATCTACTGTTTGCTTGTCTTCCCTGTATGGACATGATCTACTGTTGGCTTATCTTCCCTGTATGGATATGATTTACTGTTTGCTTGTCTTCCCTGTATAGACATGATCTGTTTGCTTGTCTTCCCTGTATAGACATAATCTACTGTTTGCTTCTCTTCCCTGTATGGACATAATCTACTGTTTGCTCGTCTTCCCTGTATGGACATGATCTACTGTTGGCTCGTCTTCCCTGTATGGACATAATCTACTGTTTGCTGGTCTTCCCTGTATGGACATAATCAACTGTTTGCTCGTCTTTCCTGTATGGACATAATCTACTGTTTGCTTGTCTTCCCTGTGTGGATATGATTTACTGTTTGCTTGTCTTCCCTGTATGGACATGATCTACTGTTTGCTTGTCTTCCCAGTATGG
>JAMPIV010013029.1:0-117500 GCA_024509875.1 Oreohelix idahoensis | reverse complement strand
TAGATAGATAGATAGATAGACAGACAGATAGATAGATAGATAGATAGATAGATAGATAGATAGATAGATAGATACTCAGTGTTACTTAAGTAGATCCCAAAAAACACTCCCGGGTTGCAGACCCCTGCTGTAGATGATGCATTGATAAAAAGTGTAAGTTGTGATACAGTGTAAATATTGCATGAAGGGGCTTATGGTCCTTCTTGTCGTAAATTTTGAGAAGATAGGACTGAGTTATTTATGGTCCCGTACTAGCAGAGGTAATGAAAGATGGCTATGTGAGAGGAAGGTGTAAGAGATAGTTCCTGTTTCACGAGGAGAAATGGTGTAAGAGAAAAGAACGGTCTTGGATTGAGTAATTGCTCTAATCCAGCCTATCTTTTACTACTCTATTTAAGGTAGACGCCCCTTCTCACCTGTACCAAGTATGAGTCACACCACACTCACGTACACACAATTTTTGTGACAGTAATACGTACAGACGTGTAAACAAATTATGGATAACATATAAGGGCAGGGGGTTTGACCACACGATAGCTTAAGGTTTATTATGTTTATTTTTCACCAGAAATATCACAACATCGAGAACAGTAGTACATCCATAAATTTTAATTACCTAAGAGAAATGAAAATATAAAAAATCTGATAGGCCCTCCCTCTAGTATCGGGAAACTAGCAAAGATCCCACCAGAGGTAATATACCCAAAAGATCAAAATAATTAACAATGGGAGTAGGGGCAGTCAGGACGGGTAAAGAATAAGTCCTGGATTTAACTATCACATGAACACTCAGATTAGTGAGAGATAAATAAAAGAAGATTTCATATTAATAGTAAATTAAGAAATAAGTTCTTTCGTTCCGTTCACACACTACACACATACAGTGAGCTCACTTTCAAATTTGCTTACCCCCTCTGCCGACGCTGCATACATTCCCTGGAATTAATCACACCGTTATTTAAAACTATTTATAGTCCTATTATTTTTGCAGTTCAGCCCCAGACTCTCCGTTTAGGCAACTGCTATTTTTCGGGAGACGCTGAATTGGTGCATTGATTATTTTTTCCTGGGTATTCCTCTTCTTACTGCAGGTATGGGTTTGGAATAAGTTTGTTCTATGTGGTGGCACTGTCCTGGAAATTTTATAAGTTAATATAGTTTTCCCGTGTGGTTTAACCTCAGTGGCTGGGACTCTCTCTGTCGTAATGAATGTGTACCAAACAGAATGTTACTGCTAGGCTGTACTCGGAAGGAAATAGCCGAGTGTGACCCGTGAACTCTCTCTGTATAATTTGGTGGTAGGAAAACTTTGCTGCCAAATGTTTTACAAAGATATTTAGTTCTATAAGTTCTGCCACATCCGGGCCAGTAATAATTATATGTATCTAGATGGAAAAAATCTTCTGGTTTAGTCCTTTTTCCAGTTATCATTTAAATTTAAAAAAAATGGTAGTGTTCTGGTTTTTTAACCACTCTCATGTATGGAGAAGGTGGACCGCCCAGCGTCACAATCAGATTTCACAAACAATGTCTGGAGGTTTAGGAACATAACCGTAATGCCATAAGACATAAGACCGTAAACCCACTGGATCGCAAGGTATGACCGCCTATATGAAAAAGAAAGATAACAGGTAATCATACTATAATCACATCCTAACACACGCGTTATTAAATTAAATTTAAAACCCGCAAGAGTCTAGCTAATCTCATCGCTTTAACACTAGATAAGAACACTAGTCACTTAAAATTTTACACCAGATGGAAATATAAATTAAATCGCGTTCTCTAAATTATCCACCGCCTAGCGTCTATTAATTAATTTAAAGCATCTCTTACTGAGGAAATAACGAGAAATTAAATTACGTTACGGCTGGAGAAAATTTAGCTATAAGTTTATTTAATACGTTATTCAACTTAGCACAACAATCCCAGTGAAATATAATGAAAAACCTTAACACGATAAAACACTTAAATGCTAATAATATTATTAGTTACCGCAAATCAGGAAACAAGAATTAATCTCCACGCATTATGAGAAATCCGAATGACAAATAAGGCTCTAAAATGCGCGCTAGACCATTCAAGAAATTCTGAAGCACTGATACCAGAGTTTTGATGAGCATGACTATATATTTCAAATGGGAAAGAAATCGTTAGCTAGTGTGAATTTTGACGTGTCTGTCCGTTTATTGGGGAAACTGCGGTCGATTTTTCTGAATGAAATAATTTTTTTACACTTTCCCCGACCAGAGAGAATTTTGCTCGTGAGCAGTCGTCTTGTGATCCCGATTCATCGGAGATTTCTTTCCCGCGTACGGGGTCCCTGTCTGCTCAGTTACCTGGTGCTAATCTACAACAAAAGGTTTTCAGATCTTCGGCGAACATGCCGGACGTGAGTAATCTGACAGCCAGCATACGCCCTAGCCCGCCCCCTTATGAAGAAATGACAGTTTATGAATCACAATGTCTGCTTGTATATCTCGTTAAAAAATCGGTAGGCGTGGCTAACTAGAAACAAGACAGATTAGCGACAGGCATGACTGTTTGCGCGATGACGTTGTGCGTGCTAATCAAAGAAACACGTGGGAAACACGTTGAGCAATTTAGATTGACAACGAATGAGGGGTGCAGGTGAGATGAAAATGGAACGATCAAGGTGCTCAATTTTCATGTCACAGTCATCCCTGCTTGAAGACATGAAACCATTTTTCATGTTTCTTTTATGACAATGGAGCTGCCTTGATCTGTAGCTTCTGGATGATTGTTGTTCTCAATTTCATCCTCCTCTTCCGTGCTCCAATTCCGACTCATGAAATCTGCTCCGACCTTTTCTTTCTCTGGAATGTATTCCATGTGTGAAAGAGTGTCGCCGAGTTTGACCTCGTTGAAAGATTCCGTGTGTTTGCAGTCGAAATTCCCTGCAAGTATCGTCATCTTCGTCAACTTCGGTAGATATGGCGATAGCCAGGAGATGTTCGGAAAACGGCACTGGTCTTTCCAAGTATTTCTTTAACAGATTTACATGGTAGACCTTCTCCTTTCCTTTAATAGAGATCTGGTAGTTAGCTCTTGAGATCTTTTTAAGGACGGTAAACGGGCCTTGCCATCCGATACGTAGTTTGTTGTTCCCGGTTGGGAGTAGCAACAAAACGTTCTCTCTTGGTTGCAATTCTCTTTCTTTCGCGGCTTTCTTGTATCGGTTAGCGTGCTTTGCGCGTGCTCGCCTAAGGTTGGTCGTTGCTAGATCCCATCCTAGTTTTAACCTTTCCTTTAATTCCGATACATATTTACTGGTTGAGACGACTGTCTCATCAGCCTTCTGGTTTGTCAGGGACCAAAGTAAGGCTTCTAGCGGCCCCTTAATAGGTCTGCCGAATAAAAGTGTAGCTGGTGGAAATCCTGTAGAGGCCTGGGGAACTTTCCTGTAGGCGAATAAGGCTGCAGGAATGAAAAGATCCCAATCTCCAGGTTTCTCTTGTCCCAGCTTACATAACGTCATGGTGAGGCTGCCATTGACACGTTGTACTAACCCACTTCCGGCCGGATTATAAGGGTTTGTGTAGATGTGCTGGTTCCTCAAGATCTTAACGATCTCCTCCATCAACAGGTTACGGTATGGGGATCCGTTATCCGTCAAAACTTGTTGAGGGAATCCCAACCGAGTAAATATCTGCACTAGGACTTCTACGACATGCTTGGAATCCGTGCATGTTAGCGGTATATCTTCTGCCCACAATGTGCATGTGTCGACTAAGGTCAGGATAAACCTGTTCCTTCTTTTAGTCCTTTCTACGGGTTCTAAAATGTCGATTACAACCCGTTGAAATGGTGTCCCCACTACTGGCGTTTCACCCATGGGAACAGGGGTGTCCAATTCTTGGGTGCCACACGTTGGCACTGGGCACAGGATTTCGCGTATCTGATAATATCAGTATTCATTCCTGGCCACCAATAGTGAGTCGATATTAGCTGAATAGTGGCGTTTTGTCCCATATGTCCGCTAAAGGGAAGAGAGTGCCCCATTTCTAAGATCTGGTTTCTGTACTGCGTCGGTACTAGGAGCTGATTATGCCCTTGATCAAGCTTGCCCGTTCTACGATAAAGTACACCATCCTTAGAAAAAATGTCCCCGTTGTGTCTGGGGTCCTTGGCAATGGGCAGTTTCCTAAAGCAGGGCTCCAAGGTAGGGTCCTTTTGTTGCGCCTCTTTAAGTTCCTTAGGTAACAAATTTTGCGCAGGCTCCCGTTCGTTCTTGGTTTGCCCTCTTGTGGTTACTGCTGCCACAATTGGCTCTTTCGGTCTCTCAATGAACACGTATCTACATCCAAGTATAACTGGGTAGATAGGATCTTCCATAATGGGCGCTTTGATAACACCTCTGACAAAATCAGAGTGTGTTTCCACCAATGCGACGGGAAGCGTCCTGGGTGCATCACTCTTAAAAACTCCACACAGTTTGACGGTTTCTTCTGTCTCTTGACCAGGTCTGACCAAATGCCTTGCGACAATACAATCAAAAGATAAACCTGTGTCAAACAAACAAGATGTCGAAGTACCGTTCAAAATAACAGTTCCTCGCGTTGAGGGCCTCTCTCCCTCCGGTTGAGAATCACTGACACTAATTCTCCCTTGCGAGGCTGTTTGCAAGCATCCGATGCGATTAGGCCTGGTGTGCTTGCACTGATCAGACGTCCCTTGCGCAGGGGTCTTTCCTTGTCTTGACCTTTGTGGCCGCGCTGCCATGCAGGCCGTGTGGGCTAATCAGGATTGTTGTTGTTGGTGTGATATCGCGTCTTGTAGAATTTCGATTTTTCCTGGGGAGGTCTCTGGGGTACAGTTTCTCGTTGGTTATAGTGCTAGGAAGAATGGGAAGAATGAGAAGACTGCTCTAGATTAATTTTTCCGAGAAGGCTCATCTGTCGGTTTGCGTTTTGTGCTGGGAAGCTCGGCCAACGCATTTACATGACGTTCCGCCTTATTGAGGATGTCATCCAACTTTACTGCGCCCTGCTCAGCCAGAAATCTACGGGTTTCGTTCGGCAAAGTGGTTTTTATTTGTTCTGTGAGAACAAGTTCTAAAAGTCCTTCATATGTGAGGATGAGCTCGGAAAGCTCCATACACTTTCTCAAATAGCCCGTCAGGCGTGAAGAGAACTGCAGGAATGTCTCAGTCCTCTCCTTTCGGCTTTTTCTGAAAATTTGCAGAAATTTGGGAGCATTCATATCGAAACGCTCCAGTAAAGCCTTCTTTAACATGTCGTAGTCGTCTTGATGGCTGCTTCCCAGTTTTACGTACACGTCATAAGCGGTGCCTTTCAAAGCCTGTGAAAGCTTTAGACACCACCAGGATTTCTCTAATCCATACAGATTCGCCATCCTCTCAAATTTCTCTAGAAATTTTCTTATTGGGGCTAGGGAAGGATTCTAATGCAATAGACATCGCTGTTAGTTGGGAAGATTGAGTGCTGGAGAGATCAGTTGACTGGGACTGGGGTGGAGACTCTCCATTACTGGAGGAAGACATAGCCCCCCGACTTTTTACCTCTAGGGCTTTAAGTGCCAATTCATGCTGTCTCTCCCTCTCTCTTTCGTTCGCCCTGCGGGCTTCCATCTCTGCCTCAATCTTCTTCTGTTCCAATTGACGATCTTCCGCTTCTTTCTCCCTAGCTGCTGCTACCTTCTCCCTAGCGTCTGCTCTATCTTGTGCTTCCTTCTCCCTAGCTTCTGCTACCTTCTCCCTAGCTTCTGCTCTATCTTGTGCTTCCTTCTCCCTAGCTTCTGCTACCTTCTTCTCCGCGTCATATCTGTCAAGTTCTTCATTGACGAACGCTGTCACTTCTTCTCCTTGCAATCCTGTTTCCCTTGCCTCTTCTCTTAGCATCGCCCTAAGTTTAACGCGTTCAGCCATGTCAAAGAACTGACTGCCGCTAAGCCGAGGAAAGAAGAAGAAAAGAAGGAGAGAAACAAACTCTTCAGCCGCTTACGAGAAAAAAACCCTAAAAAATTAATTACCTGAGATACCTCCTTCAGCTATCAGTTTTCCAATCTATCGTTGATATTAACTGGCACTTAAGCTCCTAATGCAGACTAAGCCAAATAAATGGTAGATCAGCTAATAACTAGAAAAACTACTATTACTACGGTGGAGAAAAAAAAAACTTTTTTTATTATTCTAAAAAAATGTAAGGAGAAAAAAAAATTTCTCTATTTTTTTAGAAAAAACCACCATAAACTCTCCTCACCTGAAGTCAGTTAAGAGAAGGGACGTTATTAACTTGACTTGAAAGTCAGAATGATGACCTTTGCTTAGCTCAACTCTGCTAACTCCAAAAAAAATATACCCTAGTGATTGATAAACAATCACGCGATCCAGCGGTCTAGTACAAAATTATCATATATCATGTATGTGACAAAGATTATTATCAAACAAGTTGGAAGTAATTCTATAATGCTGTGGAAAAAACCAATCCTATATGTGTGTATGGTCAAACACCCAGTAACTAAGAACGTTGTCTAGGGGATAAATTATTTTTAATGTTCCTTAGCTCACAAGACAAACTCACAACACACTCTAACTAGATAAAACTTCTGATTCAATATCAGACTATAGACGTTTATTTAGACTCAGACTTAGGTTCTATCCTGGAGCGAGCCTTCCATTATGTCGTAAATTTTGAGAAGATTAGGCTGAGTTATTTATGGTCCCGTACTAGCAGCGGTAATGAGTGATGGCTATGTGAGAGGAAGGTGTAAGAGACAGTTCCAGTTTCACGAGGAGAAATGGTGTAAGAGAAAAGAACGGTCTTGGATTGAGTAATTGCTCTAATCCAGCCTATCTTTCACGACTCTATTTAAGGTAGACGCCCTTTCTCACTTGTACCAAGTACGAGTCACACCACACTCACGTACACACAATTTTTGTGACAGTAATACGTACAGATGTGTAAACAAACTATGAATAACATATAATGGCAAGGGGTTTGACCACACGATAGCTTAAGGTTTATTATGTTTATGTTTCACCAGAAATATCACAACATCGAGAACAGTAGTACATCCATAAATTTTAATTACCTAAGAGAAATGAAAATATAAAAAATCTGATAGGCCCTCCTTCTAGTATCGGGAAACTAGCAAAGATCCCACCAGAGGTAATATACCCAAAAGATCAAAATAATTAACAATGGGAGTAGGGGCAGTCAGGACGGGTAAAGAATAAGTCCTGGATTTAACTATCCCGTGAACGCTCAGATTAGTGAGAGATAAATAAAAGAAGATTTTATATTAGTAGTAAATTAAGAAATAAGTTCTTTCGTTCCGTTCACACACTACACACATACAGTGAGCTCACTTTCAAATTTGCTTACCTGCTCTGCGGACGCTGCATACATTCACTGGAATTAATCACACAGTTATTTAAGACTATTTATAGTCCTATTATATGTCTAGTTCAGCCCCAGACTCTCCGTTTAGGCAACTGCTATTTTTCGGGAGACGCTGAATTGGTGCGTTGATTATTTTTTCCAGGGTATTCCTCTTCTTATTGCAGGTATGGGTTTGGAATAAGTTTGTTCTATGTAGTGGCACTGTCCTGGAAATTTTATAAGTTAATATAGTTTTCCCGTGTGGATTAGCCTCAGTGGCTGGGACTCTCTCTGTCGTAATGAATGTGTACCAAACAGAATGTTACTGCTATGCTGTTCTCGAAAGGAAATAGCCGAGTATGACCCGTGAACACTCTCTGTATAATTTGGTGGTAGGAAAACGTTGGTAGGAAAACGTTGCTGCCAAATGGTTTTAAAAAAAAATTTAGTTCTGTAAGTTCGGCCACATCCGGGCCAGTAATAATTATATGTATCTAGATGGAAAAAATCTTCTGGTTTAGTCCTTTTTCCAGTTATCATTTAAATTTTTTTTTTTAATGTAGTGTTCTGGTTATTTAACCACTCTTATGTATGGAGAAGGTGGGCCGCCCAGGGTCACAAAATCAGATTTCACAAACAATGTCTGGAGGTTTAGGAACATAACCGTAATGCCATAAGACATAAGACCGTAAACCCGCTGGATCGCAAGGTATGACCGCCTAAATGAAAAAGATAGATAACAGGTAATCATACTATAATCACATCCTAACACACGCGTTATTAAATTAAATTTAAAACCCGCAAGAGTCTAGCTAATCTCATCGCTTTAACACTAGATAAGAACACTAGTCACTTAAAATTTTACACCAGATGGAAATATAAATTAAATCGCGTTCTCTAAATTATCCACCGCCTAGCGTCTGTTAATTAATTTAAAGCATCTCTTACTGAGGAAATAACGAGAAATTAAATTACGTTACGGCTGGAGAAAATTTAGCTATAAGATTATTTAATACGTTATTCAACTTAGCACAACAATCCCAGTGAAATATAATGAAAAACCTTAACACGATAAAACACTTAAATGCTAATAATATTATTAGTTACCGCAAATCAGGAAACAAGAATTAATCTCCACGCATTATGAGAAATCCGAATGACAAATAAGGCTCTAAAATGCGCGCTAGATCATTCAAGAAATCCTGAAGCACTGATACCAGAGTTTTGATGAGCATGACTATATATTTGAAATTGGAAAAAAATCGTTAGCTAGTGTGATTTTTGACGTGTCTGTCCGTTTATTGGGGAAACTGCGGTCGATTTTTCTGAATGAAATAATTTTTTTACACTTTCCCCGACCAGAGAGAATTTTGCTCGTGAGCAGTCGTCTTGTGATCCCGGTTCATCGGAGATTTCTTTCCCGTGTACGGGGTCCCTGTCTGCTCAGTTATCTGGTGCTAATCTGCAACAAAAGGTTTTCAGATCTTCGGCAAACATGCCGGACGTGAGTAATCTGACAGCCAGCATACGCCCTAGCCCGCCCCTTATGAAGAAATAACAGTTTATGAACCACAATATATGCTTGTATATCGCGTGAAAAAAACAGGTAGGCTTGGCTAACTAGAAACAAGACAGATTAGCGAAAGGCATGACTGTTTGCGCGATAACTTTGTGCATGCTAATCAAGGAAATAAGTGGGAAACACGTTGAGCAATTTAGATTGACAACGAATGAGGGGTGCAGGTGAGATTAAAATGGACCGATCAAGGTGCTCAAATTTCATGTCACACTTCTACATCTCGAATTGTCGTGTCAGTCCATATATAGATATCCATAAAATTTGCTTCCACCACAGATAAATGCTTTTTTTAGTTTGATTGTAGCTCCTCTCGGCATCAGCCACATTCTGAGCTCATCATAATTTCTCTTATCGTTGGTTGTTGAGCAAGCAGTTAACACTACAGCTGGTTCTCTTGCATAAAGCGTGGACCAAATCCTTCATGTACTCTTACAGCTAGGGTTTCTGTAGAAATTTGTTTTACATGTTGAGGTTACTAACCCATGCCCAACCTCCTGTTCGTCGCATCTTACGACATACCTGAGTTAGCAGTAATCGTTTTCTTTGTTTCCTTATAGACCTCCAAGAACTAACGCAGACTACAGTCTTAGATACGAAAGCAATACATTTCTCTGATTCTCAGAGAAAGAACAGATCCCTTCTTAATATGAGGAAATCTTTAGCCAAAACGACTGGCAGCTTCGGCTGATAATGTTTGCGTTTCTGGGGGCATACGGAACGACAGTCTGTAGCTAAACCTCTTAGTTGTACAATCTTTTCTGCAAGTGTTTGCTCAAGCGTCTAACGTGACTGCCAGAATTGGTGTCACGCTATGGTGAGATTAGATGTCACATTGAGTTGCGCTTAGCGTTGTGAAGTATGGTCTGGATACGAAATACCTTTCAGGTCATCGTTTCCAAGAGTTTCTAATTTCGAACTGTATTGAGATGTGCAATTTCATAAAAGGAAATAACAGCGTGTTAGCAAAGGCCCGAAAGGACAGCAAGGAATGGTAACAATGTAACCTATCAGAAATGTAAAAAGGCGATGAAGAAGGATTCAACATGTAGCTGGCTACTCCATCGTGTACAAACGTGAAGTCACAAAAGCCTTAAAAACATTAAGGAAACACCAGCTAAAGATTCAACTCAGCAATCCAAGACAGATAAAGGAGACGCGGAAAAATCTTGAATGGATGGCACAGTACGGGAGGGCTTGGCATGTTCTCCAATAAAAGCTGAAAGGTTATGATAAGTTCACGCAGTAAGATAATGTTTACTGATGTTATTATTGATCGAGTCTAATGGTCATTCAATTTTCTCTTGCTTGCTGTTTCAGTCATGATGTCAGTTCACCAGAGAGACGGCTAGAAATAATCTTTTATCTCTGCCTGACAAATCTGAACAGTCTAAATTTTTGTTTGTTCTTTGCCAGTCCAACAGTCACCATAAGAACTAACCTCTCTTACGGACAACGGGAAATGTCTAGCCATTTTTGGGGACTACTGTAATTAGTGTTTCCGTCTGTACTTCTGGCAGATTGGGCGAGTTTTTATAAAACAAATTTTTCAGTCCAAGTACTCTAAGACCAACATCTAACGATATCACTTTTTCCGCATTGTTTGGCCAAAAGATTAGCCTAATCCTACGTAAACATTAATTTGGTCTGAGGGAAGTTTAGCTGTGTAGAAATAACGACAGTAATTTTCTAGCATTCATTTTTACAGCATTAGCAATTATTACATTTGATTTCAGGCTTAATTTACTGAATATTTAACTCTGATTGGAATTGATTTAAAGATACTTTTGATGTGCTTCACGTAATGACAACATTAAACGAAATTAGCGTAACAGCGTTAATATTTACTGCTAACAATATTATAGCAAGGTGAATATTTACTGTTAATGATAATGTAAGAACTTTTTTGGTTGATGCATAACTGACTAAAGTTATTATTTGCTATTACTGATAATTTACCAACATATGTGTTTGCTGTATGTATGATTTACCAATATTAGTATTTTCTGTGACTCATAATTTACCAACGTTAATATGGCTGTATAATTTAGCAATGTTAACATTTTCTGCCTGATAATTTACCAACGTAATGTACAATTGTTGCTTAATTTACAAACGTTAATGTGGCTGTTTAATTTATCAATGATAACATTTTCTGTTACTGATACTTTACCAACGTAATGTATGTTGTGTAATTTACAAACGTTGACATGGCTGTATTATTTATTAATTTTAACATTTTCTGTTACTGATACTTTACCAACGTAATGTATGTTGAATAATTTACAAATGTTAATGTGGCTGTATAATTTATCGATGTTAACATTTTCTGTTACTGTTACTTTACCTGTTATTTGCTGCTACTGCTGCATTAGCAAAATTAATATTCACTGATAAAAAATTGAATATAATATTTGGCGTTATTCGTTAATAAGATTACTATGTGCTTCTACTGATACTGTGACAAGATTATTACTTGCTGCTGTTGACACTATGAGGAGATTAATACTTACTTTAACTGATACAGTAGAAAGATTAATGCTTTCGCTTCCTGCTACTAACGATTACTTCTTTCTTACTTGCTTAGTCGTCCCTCTTCTACACTGGGGTGAAGAGGTTTACCAGAGAGAGCGCCATACTATCCTATTGGTTGTCATCCTCCTTGCCTGGTTCCAGTCTAGTCCTCAGTCCTTTAGAGATTGTCTAATTTTGACCTCCCAGCGGACTCTGGGTCGTCCTGGAGGTCTGGATCCATGGCTCTTGGTTTCCAATATTTGTCGTGGTAGCCGACCTTCTCCCATTCCGAAGACTTGGCCAAACCATCGTAACTGGGACTGTTCCACTTGGGTCTGCAGGGGCTGGGTTTTGAGGCTATGACGTATTATCTGGTTGCGGACCATGTCCCTTCTTGTTTTTTCAACCTCCTTTATCAGATACCTCATTTCTGAGGTTTGAAGCTGGCTTTTGTGGGTTATAGTCATTGTCCCTGACTCGCATCCATAAGTCAAGACATACTGGTATTAATACTGTAGCTTCCTGCTGGCAACGATTTTTTTTAGTGCTATTGATACTGTAACAAAATACATTAACTTGCTGTTACCAATACTGTAATAATATTGTATTACTGATATCGATAATTACTACTAAAGACATAGCATTATTACTTGTATGTCATTGCTGCTATAGTCCGTGTCATATTGACTGTTAGAGATACAGGGTTAACCGCCCCCATCATCTCTACTTTTCAGCTCCCTGCGGGGCGTCGGGCTCCAATATATACAATCCAAGCCTTCCTTACTGTGCCATCCGTTCTAGGTATTTCCATGTCTTCTTTATCCGCCTGAACCCCACATTATCAATTTCGTATTTTTTACACAATTGTTTCCACTTCTTTCATTCCCAGGACCCAGAGTCTAGTGAACAGCCGTGATAATGTCATCAACGTCAAACAGTTTATCACCAGTTGTCCCTCATGACCATCGACATCATTCCCGCCATCATCGACGCAGACATCGCTCACGTTCAAGGTCACCTAAGCCAGATGGCGAGAGGAGGGCTGTGAAAGGTGATAAAAGTGGGGACAAAACGTGGTCTTACGTGAAACAAGAGTCAGACGAAGACGATGTGTTCAAGACTTTCCACGGCACCCTCCAGAACAGAGAGTAAGCTCTAAGTGTTTGTGTTCTGTGGGCTTTTTCTAGTATGTGTTTGTCTGTAAGTTATGAGTGTTTGTGTTCTGTAGGGATTTTAATGTCCGCAGTTGTCTGTAAGTTATGAGTGTTTGTGTTCTGTGGGAATTTTAATGTCCGCGGTTGTCTGTAAGTTATGAGTGTTTGTGTTCTGTGGGAATTTTAATGTATGTGGTTGTCTGTAAGTTATGAGTGTTTGTGTTCTTTGGGAATTTTAATGTATGTGGTTGTCTGTAAGTTATGAGTGTTTGTGTTCTGTGGGAATTTTAATGTATGTGTTTGTCTGTAAGTTATGAGTGTTTGTGTTCTGTGGGCATTTTAATGTCCGCGGTTGTCTGTACGTAATGAGTGTTTGTGTTCTGTGGGCATTTTAATGTCCGCCGTTGTCTGTAAGTTATGAGTGTTTGTGTTCTGTGGGCATTTTAATGTCCGCGGTTGTCTGTAAGTTCTGAGTGTTTGTGTTCTGTGGGAATTTTAGATGTACGTGGTTGTCTGTAAGTTATGAGTGTTTGTGTTCTGTGGGCATTTCAATGTATGTGGTTGTCTGTAAGTTCTTGGGATACAGCCTCCTTTACCATCTTTCTTCTCTTCACTCCTTATGGAACCACCACTACACCTGGTCCTCCTTGCCGGAAGCCTGCACCAATAATTCACATGCTCTTACAGCGGTGGTTACTGTATCATTTCTTGTACATGACAGTTGCCAGCCTCATGCACAACTTCATATTAGTCGCCTTGTACAACATGCATGAGGGAACAGAAGTCATATTCTTTCTTTGTCTCATCAGACACCCCCAGGAACCACACGGCACGTGACAGAGTGTACTAACCTTGAACCTTATAGTCATTATGTTAATGAATGTTGAGATGATGCTAAAAGACTGCTCAGTTATTGTTATTATTATGATGGTTATTAAGTACCCATTTATTGAGCGTCCGACTGACAGAGTGGTGGTTAGAGCGCTGGTCTCTCGCCGCTAAGGTGCCAGGTATCATCACGCTCCAGTCTACCCAGCTGTAAGTGGGTACCTGACTTTGCTCTTGAGTTTGAGAAGGAAAAGGCAGCGAGGAAGGGAACTGGTCATCCCACGTCTCGATGCTGGACCAAGTATAGTGAAATCTCTAACACTTCACATCCTCTATAGCAGTATCTGCTATAGGAGTACCTTTTTTTTTACCCATTTATGAATGTTGCAAACCTCTATCGTGTAGTCAGCTGTCGACAAGCTGTGAGAACCACTGATTTAAGCTCACAAAGGTGTTTTACAAGAACGATCATTTTCTGGCACATTTATTTAAAAGATGATAATAGTAATGATAATAATAATAATAAACACTTACAAAGAATATTTTTTCTCTGCTGTCACTGTAAACTGTTCTTCTGTTGTTCCATAGCATACACTGCCGTTGTAGAGTGAAGTGTTAGAGACTTCACCATACTATGTCCAGCATTGAGACGGGGGGGTGACCAGTTCCCTTCCTCGCTGCTTTTTCCGTTCCTAACTCAAGAGAAGACTCTGGTACCCATTTATAGCTTGGTAGACTGGAGCGTGTCAGTATCGTGATTCGAACCCTGCACCTTTGCCGCGAGAGACCATCGTTCTAACAACTCTGTCAATCTGATGATCTTATGTAAACTCTTTGGTTTGGTTTGATTAAGGACTATCTTCATTGCGCATGGACAACTCCATCAGTGCTCCGATCTCTTCCATTAGATCACCCAAGGAGGATCTCAGCACAGTGCACGAACACCGTAGCACCGGCGAGAATCCCAATGTGTGTATATAGAAATCACACATTCTATAAATATTTTTGTGGTGAGTAGGTTTCTAATTTTCTTAAATTTTTGACAGGGCGGCGGCCTGATAGGCCTACTCTTTACGATTTCCAACTGCCGTGGGATTTTTAACGTGCGCAACTTGCACACGGGACCTCCTATTTTGTCATCCTTATCCCAGAAGGCTAGTCATCCGATCTCACTACCCTACTACTACATAGTTTACTATGTAAACTCTTTATTTACTCGATACTGAATTTCTTCCTGTATAACCTGAAGTTATGTATTACCAGTTAAGAGTTATCTGTTGTTATGGTTCAGAGATCTTGGTCTTAACGCACAATGTTAGATTTCTCGGATTGTATTAATAAAAGATCGGTGTCCTGAACCTCTGACATTTGCTTGTGTATATCACTATATACTTTCATAATGTTACATTTCCGGAAGTGAAAGGTTAACAAATACAAAATGGACACTGGAGAAAGTATACAACAATTAATCATTATCTCTTAGCTCCCCAAGGAGCATAGGCCTTCAACAAACACGTGACAAATCCACCTGTCACGTGACACATCCACCTGTCACGTGACATCATCTCAAGGTCTTTCCTTGTCTTCCTCATCATTTTATTTCTATCGCTATCCGATTGACAGAGTGGTTAGAGTGCTGGTATCTCGCTGCATAGGAACCGAGTTCGATTCCCGGTGTCGATACGCTCTAGTCTACTCAACTCTAAATGGGTATCTGACTTTTCTCTTGAGTTAGGGAAAGAAAAGGCAGCTAGGAAGGGAACTGCTCACCCCCACCTCTCGATGCTGGACCTAGTATGGTGAAGTCTCTAACACTTGACTCCTATAGGCAGTACCTGCTGTGGGACTACCTGTACCTGTTCATCTGTGTTCTCCAGGTGTTCTTTGGACTACCTGTACTTCTCTCTTGCCCAGGGGATTCCAGAACACGGACTGCCTGGTAAATCTATCAACACATGTTCTCTATCTGAGTCCAATCCATCGCCAAGGTCTTCTTATGATCTCTTGTTTTTTCACAGGTACTGGTCTGGTTCTTGTCATCAGTGACACGTTCGTGATCTGTTCGTACAATTTCAATCTTTTTTTTTTTTTAGCAAGCACCCATTTATGAAAGTCTGTCAATTCGTGGCTGCTGTTTTTTGTTGTCTGTCATGTTTCAGGGCCATACAGTACGTGTGGTACCGGGGTCCGAACAGGGGTTAAAGTACATCTACACTGTAATCCACCATGCATGTCGTAAGAAACGGCTAAGGAGGTTTGGACAAGGGACAGGTCATCCCATCCAGTAGACACTTTAAGGAACAAACTCTTCGATAAATAGTTTGAATAAGTCAACTAAAGAAATTAAAAACTCCGCCATCGTAGACAGAATAAGCTCGTCTGGTAAGCAGGCGCATGACGCTATAAACAATGCCGCTTCTTTATTAACCGTCTATAAACTAGAAACGGATTAATAATAATCAGTTTTGTTAAGTAGGAACTTTGCATCTTTTTGGCAAGGAGTACCCCCTTTCCAACAGGACACAATGTGCGCTGGTTATATTAGGGCGCAAGTCTAAATACTTTATCAATTGGTATGATGTGTTAATGATTAATGAACGTGCACCATTGTTGATAATATAATTGCAAATAACATGCTCAAAAGAAATAACGATTAATTTTTAGAATTTCTTGCTTTCGAAGTGAAATATCAGATTTTTTAAAATGATTACAAGGTGTAGCACTTGACTGGTTTTTAAACATGACTTTCCCCATTAAAAAAAAGCATAAGACAACATATGATGCTTTTCAAGGAAACAACTCTTGCATATTTTAACAAGTTTAGTAATTTTATAGATTATCTCTCTTGTCTCTCATTACGATTGCTACTGCGATATATTATTTCCATTGAGTTATCCGATGCCTATTGAAAAGCTTCAAAAGAAAGAAAAAAAATAACCAGACCACAAGGTCTTTAATATACTGACAAGCGCCCTAATATAACCGACAAACGCCGGTTGAACGAGACGTGCCGCGCCAAAACGAGGCAAGTTTTTTTTTTTTTTTTTTTTTTTTAAATAAAGCAAAGGTGGTTTCCCCCGCGACCGTAGTAAGCAGAAATATTTACCAGTGATTACAACCACAATGGATAATTTTTACTGCACAGCGCAATGCCAACCCGATCTTGTGCAAGCCAAACGTACAATAATTAGAACTATGGTAATAAAGTTTCCGGTCCATGTAGTTCCGTGGTGTACTCTGTAGAGACAAAGAAACAATAGAACTTTTACTCCGTCAGTCAACGAACGAACGAACGAACGAACGAACTTTATTTTCAAAGGGTTAAGAATTGGGCACGCAGGCCTGTCTGACATTCTGCCCTTCCTCTCTCTCTCATCATGTATACTAATATCCTTTCATCCTCACATTTACTTTAAGCATTATTAAGGCATTTGTATGAGGCGACTAACATGAGTGTGTGTGCGTGGAACTGCCCGCCTCACCATTTAAAAGAAGCTGTTACAGAAACTACTACTTCAAGAGCACATGGCGTGCTTTGGTGAAGGCTTCCTGCAAGGGGGCAAGCTGCAATGGTGGCTTCATGCTCCTTAGGGGGCAGAAAGAGCAAAAACGGTGATCAGTGTTGTCGCCTTGAGTAAGTCGACTCGGACTCGAGTCGGGCTTAAGTCACCATAGCCACTCGATTCGAGACGACTTGCGATTTAGCCATTCAGGACTTGTCAATTTGGGTGAACAGACTTGCTGTCCTCATTCATAATGCAAATGAAGGTGAAACGAAAAGGGATTTTGTTTTAAGCGATATCACTCAATTAAAACAGCGCGTACAAAAACTCCATTTTGCACCACATTTTACTTCCGCTTATCAGACACGATTAGACCCTGATACTGCACAAACGTCTTGAGACACAGTGATTGTCGGAGCCATAGTTTTCCTTGGCTATATAAACATAACCATCCCGACTGCGGAAGAAAATATACCGTCCGCAGAGACGGAGAAATTTTTTAGGCGGGTAAAAACTGGAATACAGAGCTTCTACAAGTCTTGCAGAAATTATGTGAAAACAGCAAATCATAAGTCAGAAGAGTTCAAGACCACCACTGGTGTAAAACAAGGTGATATCCTGTCACCTTATCTTTTCATACTCCTCATGGACGATGTCATCAATGCATGTAAGAAGACAACCAGAAAGTATTCAGTGGGGTACTGGAAGATGAGACAGGTCTGTATTTCAGAGGCACATCTCCAATCCAACCTGCAAGTCTGGAAGGAAAAGCTAGAGAAGAGAGGGATGGTCATAAGCAGCTCTAAAACAAAATCCATGGTGATATCACGAGAGGAAAGAAGACATCAGATTAAGCTGGGAGAACAAGTCCTGGAGCAGGTCGACCACTTTAAATACCTCGGAGCTATTATAGACCGAAAGGGAGGCATCAAAGAAGAGTTGGCCACTCAAAAGGCAGCAGCTGTGATACTTTTTCAGGCCATAAATCGAGGATTCCTCAGCAAGAGAGAGGTTAGTAAGAAAACGAAGATGGCTGTATACCGCTCCACCTATGTCCCAGTCTTGACATATGGATGCGAGTCATGGGCAATGAATACAACCCACAAAAGCCAGATCCAAACCTCAGAAATGAGGTATCGGAGGAAGGTGGTTGAAGTAACAAGAAGAGACATGGTCCGCAACCAGACGGTACGTCAAGGCCTAAAATCCCACCCGCTGCAGACCCAAGTAGAACAGTGCCAACTGAGATGGTCTGGCCATGTCTGCAGAATGGGAGAAGATCGGCTACCACGACAAGCATGGGAAACAGAGAGCCAAGGATCCAGACCCCCAGGACGACCCAGAGTCCGCTGGGAGGACAACATTAGACAATCTTTGAAGGACCGAGGACTAGAATGGAACCAGGCCAGGAGGAAGACAGCTGACAGGATAGTCTGGCGCTCTCTCTTCCAAAGCTCTACATCTCACAATAGAAGGGGAACGACTAAGTAAGTAAGAAAACTGGAGCATGTGTCCTTAAAACATTTAACACTGTAAATTCGCTGATGCGCAAGATTTAGTCCTGGTCAAGTATTATTGCGTCCATTCCGTTGTAGGCTGGGGGTTTGGGAGGGGGGGGGGGGGGGTTTACAGTATGCTTGAGAAGATAATATTTCTAATATGTAATTCTGAAAAATAACTTTTATCGAATACAATTCAGTCAAAATAATTAGTAAAAGTACTAAAAACATGTATTATTATATTAAATTATTATTTGTAGGGATCAATGGAACTGTTCGATACCGTACGATTGTGACTATAAACAGTGTTAGATCAAAAAATAAGGATCTACTCGGGACTCTACTTGGGACTCGGCTTCAAAACCAGTGTTACGGACTTGCGACTCAAGTTGAGACGCGTACTAAGAGACTTGAGACTCAACTTCAAACTCGACTTGAGACGCGTACTAAGAGACTTGAGACTCAACTTCAAACTCGACTTGAGACGCGTACTAAGAGACTTGAGACTCGACTTGAGAAGTGTTCTAAGAGACTTGAGACATGTACTAAGAGACTTGAGACTCGATTTGAGGCTCGACTTGAGACGTGTTCTAAGAGACTTGAGACTCGACTTGAGACTCGACTTGAGACTCGTTAGGAAAGACTTGACGACAACTCTTCTGACAGTGATGAATTAACTTTCATAAAATAATTTCAACTCTTTTACTACTATCATGTACTAGACACAGTATTAAGGTCTCTTTGTCTTGTGTGGACTGGCCTATGCTGTCTGATAGGAAAACAATAGAAGTGATTGCGTCATTAATAGGCCGTACTGCCCATGGTGGACTTCCGGTGTTATGTCTTTCGGTTCACACTATTGACCTGTCATCAAAGCATCATTTTTTGGTGATGCGTAGATGGCAGAGAGGATAGTGTGATTCGCTTGCATAGCTAGGCGGGGTTGTCGCACGGAAGGTCCAGTATTCAAATCCTGGGTAAGCCACTCACGTCTGTTGTTTTTCTGTTGTCTAGAGTTCTACTTCTTTATTTCTTACAAGTGCCTGAAAACATACCTTTATGTTTGTTTCATATTAATCAACAGTGTCAACACATTCTGGCGCACTGGGTCAGTAAATTATCCAGAAATATTATCAAGCTATTATCTTCAACGATTTATGTCATTGTTATTATCTTTTTCTTTTCATGTTTATCATTAAGCATTAAGATTAGTTCTCACTTTATTTTATTGTCATTCTATTTCTTGCTTTGTTTTCGTACTCCTAGTCCCTTGACGGAGCGTCCGATTCACAGAGTGGTTAGAGCGCTGGTCTCTCGCGGCAAATATGCAGGGTTCGATTCACATTATCGTCGTGCTCCAGTCTACCCAGCTGTAAATGGATACCTGACTTTTCTCTTGAGTTAGGAAAGGAAAAGGCAGCGAGGAAAGGAGCTGGTAACCCCGCCTGTCGATTCAGGACCTAGTACAGTGAAGTCTCTAACACTTCACTCCCCTGAGGCAGTACCTGCTAATGGGACTATCTTTACCATTTTGTAGTCCCTTGACGAAGACTTCATGTGCGTGACGTGAGCCGTTCATTTCTTCTTTATCCAAGCAAGAGTTTGATACTCCCTGTTTTAGTTCATCTCCCTGTTGCCGGGATCTTACAAAGCTGGGGTCAAAAGAATAAGATCCATTGTTTCTCAACATCCTTTCAGTCTTTCTGTCTTTATTTATGTCTGTCCTTATTTATGCCTGTCTTTATTTATGTCTGTCTTTATTTATGTCTGTCTTTTTTATGTCTGTTTTTCTTTATGTCTGTCTTTCTTTATGTCTGTCTTTATTTATGTCTGTCTTTATTTACGTCTGTTTTTCTTTGTCTGTCTTTATTTACGTCTGTATTTCTTTATGTCTGTCTTTCTTTATGTCTGTCTTAATTTATGTCTGTTTTTCTTTATGTCTGTCTTTCTTTATGTCTGTCTATCTTTATGTCTGTCTTTATTTATGTCTGTCTATCTTTATGTCTGTCTTTATTTATGTCTGTTTTTCTTTATGTCTGTCTTTCTTTATGTCTGTCTTTCTGTATTTATTTTTATTTTTTTCTTTCTTGTTTTTTTTTCCTTCAATGCTTTATTTGCCTTCTTTCCTGTCTTTCTAGTGACTATAATTTTCTTATCACTGTAACAAACAAACAGGTCAATGACGGAAGATGTCACAAACAAACAGGTCAATGACGGAAGATGTCACAAACAAACAGGTCAATGACGGAAGATGTAACAAACAAATAGGCAAATGACGGAAGATGTAACAAACAAACAGGTCAATAACGGAAGATGTAACAAACAAACAGGTCAATGACGGAAGATGTAACAAACAAACAGGTCAATGACGGAAGATGCAACAAACAAACAGGTAAATGACGAAAGATGTAACAAACAAAACAGGTCAATGACGGAAGATGTAACAAACGAACAGGTCAATGACGGAAGATGTCACAAACAAACAGGTCAATGACGGAAGATGTCACAAACAAACAGCTAAATGATTGAAGATGTAACAAACAAACAGGTCAATGACAGAAGATGTAACAAACAAACAGGTCAGTGACGGAAGATGTCACAAACAAACAGGTAAATGACGGGAGGTGTAACAAACAAACAGGTTAATGACGGAAGATGTAACAAACAAACAGGTCAATGACGGAAGATGTAACAAACAAACAGGTCAATGACGGAAGATGTAACAAACAAACAGGTCAATGACGGAAGATGTAACAAACAAACAGGTCAATGACGGAAGATGTAACAAACAAACAGGCATAAATAAATATAGCTGGAGATAATAAGGAGAACGTGGAGATGGATAGTACGCAACCTCAGGGAGAAAACATGTACAAACAAACTTGCTCTTGACTAGAACCCACAGAGAAAAGTAGAAAAGCCAAGGAGAACCTGGAGAATCACGAACGTAGAGGAAGTTAAGGCAGCAAGGAGATTATCCACAACAGAAACAGTTGGCGAGGAACAGTTGTTGTCCTGTACCCATATTAAATAACAAAGAATAATTAAGATGTTTTAAAGCTTTCTTGAGAAAAAATGCAATGCGTTCTCCTATTCATTGTTAGCGTTGAAAGCAATAAAGGAGGGTTGGGCAAGGAGGTGGCTACACCATCCTGTTGAAATTTTAGGCCAAAAAAAAAAAAAAAACAACCTTAAACGAATGAGAATAATTTGTCTAAAGCAAGCAGTTCAGACAATTAAGAGAATTCAGTTCAGCCATACAACACGGAACGAAGAGGAGTTTTCATTGCATTGGGAAATCAAATACGGAAATAAAATGAAATCTAATCCACCAAAATAATCAGAATCTCCAATTCAAATGTCAAGGTTTTGCTATTATATAACTCTGAAACACGAATATTAACGAAAATGACAACAACAACAATCAAGAATTAATCGACGGTGTAGTAAATGATTGCTTGGGTAGAATAGAAGGATTGGAATGAAACGACAAGGTCACCAATCTGTGGAACTGGTAACAAGAGTCAGACAGGCGCCAGTGGAACAGGAGACGAGAAGAGGATTGGGCGACGGATAGGACAACCACTGAGGACAACCACTGAGGACAACCACTGAGGACAACCACTGAGGACAACCACTGTTGATAGCATTATAAGGCAGTCCTTGTTCTGGAATGCTCCGGATAAAGGGGATAGACGTTTAATCTGGTTTTTAGGACCTTCTTCATTGCACATGGACAACTCTTTCAGTGCTCCGATCTCCTCCATTAGATCACACAAGGAGGATCTCAGCACAGTGCACCGGCGAGGATCCCAATGTGTGTATAGATGGAGATATAAAAACACACGAAGAATCAAACTGGAGACAAATATGAAAGGAGGTTTTTTCCCGTGAGTGGGAAATAGCATATCTTCGGAAAATCAATTAGCAAGAGGAGCGCCCTGCTCCTGTGGCTTCAGCGTCCATAAAGCCACCTCGTTTATTCTTGTTTGAGGGCTGCACCAAAGCAGTGGGCCAAATCCAGAGATGTGGATTAGTTCAGCATATAAATTATATGAGTGTTCCACCCAGCAACTGCCCGGATTTACAGCTATATGCATTTCTTCCAAGGATTGGTTAGCCATTACACTGAAGAAGAGAGGGTATCATATCTTCAGTAACCAGCAGTGATCCCTATGGAGTAAATCACGCGTGCCAACGAAGAGGGAGTTGGGAAAAGGAGTGCACTATAAATTAGGGTAGATTATTCGTAAACTGTGTATTAGACTGGTTAGTGTAGTTCGTGAGCAAAGTCTGACAGTGACAAGTCAGCAGGCTTACTGGGTAGGCATAACTGAGACTGATGTGCATTCAAGGTCGTTTTCCAACAACGGATTATTAGATTTAAAGTACAACCCCATACTTGTGGGAGTGGGTAACCCTTGTTTGGGTTTTCCTGTGGTAGTCCATAATTTTTTAATAGACTACCTGTCTCTGGAGTGTTTATAATTTTGGTGTCTCGTTCTTAGAGACCTGCATTGTAATGTTATTCTATCTGTATTTTATGCCGTGATTGATATTTATGTTTTCATTTTTTTCAGCAGCTATTTAGATGTTGTTTCAATAAAAGGTATATATTTATTTAACCGGATCAGATTTCTTTTACTTTCCTCACTGGATCTGTACTATTCACTTGTACTGTATTGTTGTGTGTGTATACCCCATAGTGTATAAATCACCCTTACCTCTTAATTGAGTAGGAGGCGGTGTGACCAGTAGTTGTACAAAAGGTCACCGAGGGGAGAGTCATGTTATGTTCTCAAACTGGATAACTATAAGTCACACCATCCACCATCAACAGAATCTCTTATCTATCACCTCAGATCTCTCTCACTCTTTTGTCTTGTCTCTGACATCACCCAGACTTGGGTTGTGGTCACAGACAGACTCTTATATAACCCGCTCGTGACATATATGTTCTAACACAGCCAATGAGAGCTGAGATCTAATTTACCTGGTTACATAAAGTAGATCAGCGCGAGATAAAGATTTGTTTAAACACTGCTGCAGACTACCTTTCTCAAACAGGTCCCCATAAAATGCCGAAGCTTTATTTACTGATGTCACTCTCGCTGATTCTCATTACCTTATGTAAATGAAACGCGTATTGCAAAATGTTGAAACACCTGTCTCGCATAAAATGTATCACACCATGTTTATTTTACATTTAAACTGAAACATTATAAGACAACATGTTGGCCGGGAGTTACAGCGCTTGATGTTAAATAGGAAAAGTTGTAGATTTTAACTGGTGAAAGGCCAGTATTCAGGGACAATCTCGTAATGGGGGACCAGTTTTCAGGGCCGATCTCGTAATGGGAGACCAGTTTTCAGGACCGATCTCGTAATGAGAGGCCAGTTTTCAGGGCCGATTTCGTAATGGGAGGCCAGTTTTCAGGGACTGCATATTTGAATTAACATTTTGTTTTTTAGATGTTTTAATTGATATTAATGCTCATTCAATTTCATTTACAACTTTTTATTACCACACTTTACATTTTTAAAACCTTGAAAAGAATCGACTTTTGAACTTTTATAACTATGTGAAAACTCAGAAGTACAGAAAATGTTTTACGTCAAACATCGGAATACTAACAAATTCTTGAGGAGTTAACCTAACAGCTTTTATTCCGATTAAAAAAGCAACAACAATAGCAAATAAAACACGTTTTAGCGGCCACTTTTATTTATTGTTATCAAATACGCTGAAATGTAGAACATACATTTCCCATCCATTCTACAGTATTACACAGACAAAAGTAGACAGCGAGCTATCATTGATCAATCATACCTCATATCGTTGACATATTTGTGTGTGTGTTTTTTCTTTTCTTTTTTAAATTTTGTTTTGTCAATTTTTTTTTTTAAGCGTTATGAAATAGTTGACATAAAAACCATAAAAATGATATTTCGGTAATTTATTTTGAGATTCCAACTTACTGCAGCCCGGTTGCTTGAGTCGGCCGCAAGCTGTGCTTGTCTAGCTCACAAATTGTATGTATTAGACTTGTGCAAAATTGCGGAAACACTCTTAAAATATTAGAAACTTGAGAGCAAGTAATCCGCCAAAACATGGCGAGTAAATAATTATTCACTAATTCTCCTGTGGTCATTTCATTCATTTCCATTTTCCTTTACAAGTATATCAATGACATACAAAGAGTGTCACGAAAGCTTAGAAGCGTTATCTATGATAAGCGATGATGCTTCCATGGCTAAGTATATAAATGTAAGATGGAGATGCATTGCGCGATGAAATTTGCTTAATATAAAATGGAAAATTTTCAGAAAAGTTGTCCAAAAAACAAAACAAATAGAAATGAATACTTCTGAAACACCCGACACGAAAAAATGGAAAGAAATGTGCTCTATTTCGATGGATATGCAAATCCTTTTCCTCGCCGCGATGTGCGAATTTCCCGTAATCTCTCGAAAATGCACTATGACAATATCGCAAGTTGGGGGAAATACGTTACGGACGGGACACTAAGAAAACTAGATGGTTGAATATAATGTCCAAAAATAGAGTTTTAAATTGTTATTAATAGACTCATTCACGCATCCTTTCAGGGAAAGACAACCTCAGTCCACCCATGTTATGCGAGATTAATTTTTTCTTTTCCAGTTTCTAATGACTTTACACCTCTTTGGTGTGGTTGAGTGGTTAGAGAGTTGGTCTCTCGCGGCAAAGATGTCGGGTTTGAATCATGGTACCAACACCCTCCATTCTACCCAGCTGTAAATGGGTACATGACTCTTCTCTGTGAGTTAGAGAAGGAAAAGGCAGCGAGGAAGGGAACTGGTCACCCCACCTCTCGATGCTAGACCTAGTATAGTGAAGTCTCTAACGCTTGAGTCCCCTACGGACATATCTGCTATGGTACTACTTTTACACTTCTTATATATACATATATACATACAGGGTGTTTATAAAGTCGCTGTGCAGTGAATTTGAAAAATATTTTAGAAATTACGTCACGAATGATGCAAATTTACGTCATGATATTCTGTGTTCCAATGCTGTGTTCCACAATCCCGTGTGCAGCATTACACAACAAGCCCAATTGAAAACCACATTTCTGGTGACGTAGTCTCGCCCGGGCGTAAATTTCACTGCACAGCGACTTTATAAACACCCTGTATATATATGTATATGTATATATATATATATATATATATATATATATATATATATATATATATATATATATATATATATATATATATATATATATATATATATCACTCCCGTGTCTCTGTAGATTTCTGTCTTAACTCCTCACTGATCCTGCTGTATTACTATAAAGTAATTCAATAAATGGAAGATATAATTTTTATCTGTTCAATCGACGCATCTGTTGCATATTCTTATTGTTTCCCTGTTTCGTTTCACTATCTATACTAAACCCCCCAAAAAGCAGCACACGGGTTTCGGCAGAGAATCAAGGGACTTAACCATTGTCAATATCAACCGAAAACCCGAAGAGATAACCGTATTTACAAACCTGCAAAAGCAGTACATAAACATTTATTCTTATCTCCCTTGGCTACAATTCATGTCCGTGCATTTCTGCTCTTTCTATTGTGTAATATGGCACAGAGGCCACAAGGGAGAGTTTATTTTCATTTAAAATATGAGGGCGACCACCATCTGTCGAGTCTTGGTTAAAGATATTTGGATGTGACATTTGAGAGACAGGGAAGATGATTACAGAGCTAGAAAATAATTGAAGGAGAGAGAGTGAGTGAAGAAGAGAGAATGAGTGTTGAGTGAGAGAACGTGGCAGAAAGAATAATAGTAATTGAAAGAGAGGGGCTATAAGAGATACACACTGAGACAGCGAAGTAGAGGTTCAAGGGAAGTTACATATGGAAGATGGCGTCCTGAAGGAAAGTTCACGACAGAGGGCAGAGAATTAAGAGAGTAAACGTAAGAGAGGAATAGGAAGTGGCAGAGTGAGATAGGAAAGTTGGTGAATTCAAGAAGTGAGGGAACGAACAAACGAACGAACGAACGAACTTTATTTTCAAAGGGTTTAGAATTGGGCACGCAGGCCCGTCTAACATTCTGCCATTCCTTTCTCTCTGTTTTCAGTCTTCCATACTGAATCCATTTATTCTCACATGTATCTTAAATAATACTTAAATAAGTTAGAGACTGAGAGAAATGTAATGAATGAAATAGAGAGAGGGAGAGAGAGACAGAGAGAGAGAAGGGGGGTGTAGTGAGTGAACGAGTGAAGGGAGTATAGTGAGTAGTAGAGAGTAAAGAAGTGTAGTGGGTGAAAGACGGTTTGGGGGGAATATAGTTAGTGAAAAGAGAACAAGGGAAGTATAGTGAGTGAAAGGGAGAAGAGGGTATAGTAAGTGAAAGAGAGTGATGGGACTTTACCTTTAATGTTATTGACGGTGCAGTTTATGATACTGATTTGCATATGTAGTATAGTAATGGTGTTGTTGTATCTTGTTTGTAACTAAACACCGCTTTGTCGATAATTACTGAATAATACCTGTAGCTCAATAATGATAATGTTCAGTTTTACGTATGTAGAATAATGAACCATTAAAGTTAAGACTATCGTACATGAATAATACACCATATTTCAAATATGGAATTGTCAAAATTGCATTTTTCATAGTGTTTAGTAAATCAAACAAAAGCCGGACATTTCAACATTTCAAAATCCCGACGGACGTACAGTTCAGGCTTTACAAGCCGGACAAATTGTACATAATCCGGACGCATGGTGATCCTATCATACAGGACTTCCTTAGTATTCTTATTTTATCTCTTGTTTGTTAATAACAATATAAGTGTGTTGTTCATTATTTCCCTTGACATGTATGAAAGAACATTTGCACTTTAAGTTTATAATCAGATTATGTGGACGTGCTGCAAGTATAACATCAGATTATGTGGACGTGCTGCAAGTATAACATCAGATTATGTGGACGTGCTGCAAGTATAACATCAGATTATGTGGACGTGCTGCAAGTATAACATCAGATTATGTGGACGTGCTGCAAGTATAACATCTCTTCACGCTCCCTATAGAGCATGAAGCCCCCACCACAGATGGCCCCCTTATAGGAAGCCTGCACCATACCATACATGTGCTCTTACAGCAGTGGTTTCTGTAGCAATGTGTTTTGCCTGGTGAGGTTGCCAGCCTCATTCACAACCTCTTTTTAGTTGCCTTTTACGACATGCCTGAGTGAGTAATAGTCCTATTGTATCTTTATTTCCTCAGAGTTCCCCCCCCCCCCCCCCCCCTTTTATGATTCTTTATTATAAACACCTTCTTGGAAACTTCATAATAACATAACACGCGGAGATACTTCTGGTCTCCAACTGATAATCTAAACACATGATGTTTATCAGACTTCTTGCACGCTTTGAGAGGTCTCACAGTTCTCATGATCACATGATGTTTATCAGACTTCTTGCAAGCTTTGAGAGGTCTCACAGTTCTCATAAAAACATGATGTTTATCAGATTTCTTGCAAGATTTGAGAGGTCTCGCAGTTCTCATAAAAACATGATGTTTATCAGATTTCTTGCAAGATTTGAGAGGCCTCACAGTTCTCATACACATGATGTTTATCAGACTTCTTGCAAGCTTTGAGAGGTCTCACAGTTCTCATAAAAACATGATGTTTATCAGATTTCTTGCAAGATTTGAGAGGCCTCACAGTTCTCATACACATGATGTTTATCAGACTTCTTGCAAGCTTTGAGAGGTCTCACAGTTCTCATAAACACATGATGTTTATCAGATTTCTTGCAAGATTTGAGAGGCCTCACAGTTCTCATACACATGATGTTTATCAGACTTCTTGCAAGCTTTGAGAGGTCTCACAGTTCTCATAGCCACATGATGTTTATCAGACTTCTTGCAAGCTTTGAGAGGTCTCACAGTTCTCATAAAAGCATGATGTTTATCAGATTTCTTGCAAGATTTGAGAGGCCTCACAGTTCTCATACACATGATGTTTATCAGACTTCTTGCAAGCTTTGAGAGATCTCACAGTTCTCATGATCACATGATGTTTATCAGACTTCTTGCAAGCTTTGAGAAGTCTCACAGTTCTCATACACATGATGTTTATCAGACTTCTTGCAAGCTTTGAGAGGTCTCACAGTTCTCATGATCACATGATGTTTATCAGACTTCTTGCAAGCTTTGAGAGGTCTCACAGTTCTCATAAAAACATGATGTTTATCAGATTTCTTGCAAAATTTGAGAGGTCTCGCAGTTCTCATAAAAACATGATGTTTATCAGATTTCTTGCAAGATTTGAGAGGCCTCACAGTTCTCATACACATGAAGTTTATCAGACTTCTTGCAAGCTTTGAGAAGCCTCACAGTTCTCATAAACACAAACTATTTTGGAGCTTTTTCTCGTAACCAGTTACATCATCCTGTCGTCAGCATGACTTGGTAACTACTTTCGCATTAGACCAGGGATTCTCAACCTTTATTTTGCTCATTGCCCCCTTCTGAGCCCCAATCACCTCTATGGCCCCTATCAATATCATAGTCGCTGTTAGCTGGAAAAAGGTACTTTCCCATCTTACTGTACGCCCCCCCCCCCCCCCCCAGAAATATATCATGGCCGGGGGGGGGGGGGGGGGGAGAGGATATATGACCCACGTTGAAAACCACTGCATTAGACCACTAATTAGAATATATTTTCACTCTACCACCGACTCGAGTACTTCTGTCTTCACCCGAAACTCGGTAACCTTCTGACTTGCCAGCATTCATTTGATTCTAAGGGCGGACCGATTGTGATCTGGAGGTCATTAGGCTCCCAAGAAAAAAGGATCAATGGCCGCTAACCACCCATCCAGTTAATTAAGCTAGGTGTAGGCTATGGGAGAGTAGCTGGTCTATTGCTGTAGGCCCTCGTGCAACGCCCAATTGCCCGAGCGTCCAGGTCTCTCTCCCCTTCCTTCTCCTCTCCCCCCCCCCCCTTTTTCCCCCCGCTTGACTCCATGATCTTTCATAATACCTGACCAATCGATTCAACTACTTGCAAGTATTAAACTTCTTGCTCATAAAACATAACATTTACAAACATTCTCAGAGTTTCATGCATACTATAACACTAAACATTCATTCTTTTTTCATGATTTATTCACGTTCACTTAACATTTTTCATCATGTCCACCTCAACACACTGAAACAGGCCGCAAGGTCTTTTCTATCTGGGCATGCGCCCTAATATAACCGATTAGGTTGAACAGGACACGCCTCGCTAAAACGAGGTAAAGTTTTTTTTTCCCCCTAAATGTCCACCTCAAGTGACAGATACCTCTAAAATACTTATTCAAGCATCCTATCTCAAATGAAATGTCCCTTTCTTAATGTAACAATTTTCCTTTACTATATTCCAAAGTTCATTTTCTACATAAGACAACAGGAGGCGGAGACACTTGGGAATCATGACCCAGGTGCCCCCCCCCCCCTTAGAGTGTAAAGGAAATTAAAGGGCCGAAACATTTGATCGACGGGGGTACTGTTTCTGATGATCAGATTGCCTTCCGTTGTATCGCTCTGTATAGAGTTTCCTATCATCAAAGTTATCAACGATTACTCCTCTTTGACCGTTAATAAAATATTAGCCACATATGTGAAAGTTAAAAAAAATTACGCTGGGTTAGAGAGTTGAGCGAGAGATAACTAATGAAAATATGAAATGGAGGGCTATCTAATGAGAGCGAACGAGATGGGGGAATAAGCAGAGTGAGAGAAAACACGAAATGTAAGAGAGATAAGTTTCAGTAGAAAGTACTCGAATACCAAAGATCGGTACCCTAATTTCATACAAAGACAAATAGAGGGTGCGTAAAATAATGTAGTAGTAAAATAAAGTTATATATATATATATATATATATATATATATATATATATATATATATATATATATATATATATATATATATATATATATATATATATATATATATATATATATATAACCAACAAACTTTACCCACAGCTGCAACTGATAAAAACTTAAGTAACGAGGAGAACTGACGATCCACATTATGTTTAACAGTTCCTTGTGATAAAACATCACCCCCCAAATAAAGAAAGGCAACACAGTGAAATTCTAAACCCCTGGGGATCACTACGAACAAACACAAACAGACAAAGCATCACATTTAATTAATGTCCTTTTATATATAACCAATAATTTTTTGGCATTACTGACTGTCCATTTCATCCGTCTGCCAAGCTTCATCTGTGACAGCAAACGTTCATTAATCCAATAACTCGTGATAATGGTGATCTCGACTGTGACTGACCTCACGCGACTTGCGAGCACAACAATTTATATATTCTCTGCGCCGTTTTCACAATACAGCAATCTCCCACTTAGCGCTGTTAATTCGTTCTTGACAAATCGAGCTCTAACCGAACAAGCGCTAAACGAAAAAGGATTTTTCCATGTTATCTTCAAGGAGCACCTTGTAGCAATTAATAACTTGTTCTATGTTACGGATTAGCGTAGAACTGCATTCAATTTTGAGGGCATGCTTCATTATGCTCATAATGACAATGCTTCTTGGCTATCCCACCACCCTAAATGAACTTGATGAGTATGTAAAAGTAATTTTCCTGCCTCACATGGAATTTAGCGCACAGCGTAAGATCGAATTTTTAAGCGTAAAACGGGCATATGGTATAAAATAGAAACAGCGTTACATCGAAAAAGCGCTAATCGAACAGCATTAGACCCTGGAATTTCTGTATAATTTTCGTCATCATTTTGATATCGGGTGCAGAGACAAGCACGATCACTGCCCATCCAAACAAGCATGAGCCGTCTTCACATTTCAATCACATGAACAGCATACGCCCTCTTTCGGCAATATCAATGCAAGAACTCTCGCCGTTTCCCTACGACGTACTCACATACGTCACATTACAACCAACGTGCATTCATTTCAATCTCAGTGCATTTTGGTGCACGAAACTAAAAAAATACGGACCGTTTCTCGCTTTATGCATCAGAATGCAAACTGAATTACTACCTAACATCCTGGTACACACAGTTCAAAAAAGAAAATTATAGAGCATATTATTAGAAGTTGAAAAAAAAACCCATATAATTCAGCTAGACGGAACATTGTACGCAGCCGACATTCCTCCTTTGTTAATCTCGTTACCTTCAGAGGCGCCCAAGGTATTAACTCCAGACAAAATCGCTGTGAACTTTGATCCTGTTCTGTCATTATCTCCCACGTTGTCTTTATGCGAATTTGAAATTGTGCCTCCGTTATTACTTTCCATTGTCCTTTATCTGTGACTATCGTTGTCTGTGTATCCTGTGTTTTGTTTTATCTTTTGTTTTCTCATTACCGTTCTTCTCTGTCCACGCCATCGATCTTCTTAGTTAAATCTCAAAGCTAGCGTCACTTGTTGTTGTGTAATTGTCTGAGACTGCTTTGAATCAAGGAATCAAGAGGAGATTCATTCATTACATTTTAGCTACACGCGGAGTACGGACTTCCGTCTGTGTCATCTGTTCAAGCTATTTCCATGTCTTCTTTATCCCCTTCATGTCTTTGTTTAATTCCCTTCTCCTGCGTGTTTTTGTCGCCCTCCATGTCTCTTATCAAAGAGCTTGCAAAACAAGGACTGCCTTGTAATGCTATCAAACGATTTTTCTCATTGTGTACCCCATCCAACGCCAGCGTCTTCTTCTTACACCTTGTTCCATTGGTACTGGCCTGGGTCTTTCTACCAGTTCCACACTTGTCATGTACTGGCCTGGGTCTTTCTACCAGTTCCACACTTGTCATGAACTGGCCTGGGTTTTTCTACCAGTTCCACACTTGTCATGAACTGGCCTGGGTCTTTCTACCAGTTCCACACTTGCTCCATTGGTACTGGCCTGGGTCTTTCTACCAGTTCCACACTTGTCATGTACTGGCCTGGGTCTTTCTACCAGTTCCACACTTGTCATGAACTGGCCTGGGTTTTTCTACCAGTTCCACACTTGTCATGTACTGGCATCGGTCTTTCTACCAGTTCCACACTTGTCATGTACTGGCCTGGGTCTTTCTACCAGTTCCACACTTGTCATGTACTGGCCTGGGTCTTTCTACCAGTTCCACACTTGTCATGTACTGGCCTGGGTCTTTCTACCAGTTCCACACTTGTCATGTACTGGCCTGGGTCTTTCTACCAGTTCCACACTTGTCATGTACTGGCCTGGGTCTTTCTACCAGTTCCACACTTGTCATGTACTGGCCAGGGTTTTTCTACCAGTTCCACACTTGTCATGTACTGGCCTCGGTCTTTCTACCAGTTCCACACTTGTCATGTACTGTCCTGGTCTTGAAGGGTACACTGTAATGAAAAAGCTGACTAGAATCGAGAGCACCCATAGTGAGGACACTGGATATGGATAAGGGAGATATACTAAGGACAAATAATGATCACCTGTTAGTGAACGACATTGCAATTGATGAATCAACACTATCCAGACTATTGGAATTTTCCATAAAGCGTAAGACTAGCAGGAATGGACGTATGAGAGGATGTATTCGATGTGTACACAACCAGTGTGCTACAGGAAGAATTAGCATTCACAACCATCGACATTTAATGAGGTAGACTCAGCACCTGTAGGTTTACCAGGATTACTATGATTTCGATTCTGATCAACGATAACAAAAACACGCTGGGTGAATTTGACATACCATGTCAGTCCTGCTATTCGGCGCAAGCACAAAATTATGAAAGTCCGTAGTTTGTTCTTTTTGGTTGGTCTTAAACAGGAAATTACAACGTCCAAATAAATAAGTAACAATGAACAGTAGAATGTGGGTCGAAGATAAGACGATCTAAACAGTAAATGAAAAGAGAACCCAGAACAGAATAACAATAAGTGTTCTAGAATGCCTTCCCTTACCTAGGGTTGAAAGAATCTAGGAATCTAAGAATCCAAACTTTGCATAGGCCTATATATCAGATGTGAATATATGTCAAAGGCTGCTGGTGCATTACTAAAACAAATGTAACAAACGCACAAAAAGACACCACTGAAACAATACGCACACATAAACTGGAAACATAGTTAGAGACTGTATTGAAATACCACCCAAACACACAGGGAGAAAACAGAACGGTACGAGCATGCTCAGACTGTTCAAACATAGTACCACTCAGTCATGCACTCGGTTCAGTCAATTTCTGTTACCTAGCTCGCCATACCGTCGTTGCTACGGGCTTTGTAACGTTTTATGTTTTGATAGTGGAACTCAGAACTTCACAGCCACCTTTTTCACTGATACTGTTCACAGTTTAAGAGATTTGTTATCGGAGAGTTCAATCGCGGACAGTGTGTATAATAATCTAAAAGCTGTAAGCTTTTCATTTTGGTGTTTGTGTAGTGATCCGCTAGGCGATGGAGAATCAAACGATGAATTCGCGGGATAATGGACCCCTCACGTAAGTTGACAAACTGATGATTGAATGGGGAAATACGACGTGTTTGTCATTGAACTGATGAATGGTCTAACTACGTGGTTTTTAAGAGTGCTTTAGAAAACAATTTGTTGTTTAAAGTAAGACGCCGTTGCATTTTTCTTCAATTCTGTATACAAATATATCACAACACCTAACACCTGGCCTATAAAACTAATAAAACAAACACTCAAGTTGCTTGGTGGAGAGAAAGTTGGTAGCAATGAAAGACATCGAAGGTAAGAAGCAGACAGTTAAGACATCTAAGACAAAACGAAGACATGTATATATGCTCGTATTTGCTCTTACAAACCGGAGGTTATTTCTGGAGAAAAGTAGAATTAGTTTCCGTAACTGAAGCAAAACCCTGTCTAGTCCCTGGGGGTATCTGATGAGACAAAGAAAGAATAGAACTAATTTTACCCCAGGCATGTTGCAGAAGACGACAAATGTGGGGTTGTGCACGAGGCTGGCAAAGTACTCTCAACATGCCTCAAGGGCATTTTTGGGCATCCTTTCCTTCATTTGTGAGTACTGTAAGTCAATCTGGGCCAAAATGGGAAAGAACTTTAGGTAAAACTCTGCCGTTGAGTCATCTGTCCCTTATAATTTATATTTTTGAAAGGTACTTCTTCTTCTTCTTCTCCGTACACTCTCAGACGTCTACTTGAATGTTTTCAAAGAAAGCAGTGGTCAGTTTGAGGCTATTTGAATCTCCGTAGAGCTTTTCCACGAATGGTACTGGTGGCCCTCTCAGATTTATAAAGGACAAGCAAGGCAAATTGCTTACTGCCAAGAAGGAAGTAATGGAAAGATGGAAAGAATATTTCTCAGAACTCCTGGATGGTGAACAAGGTCAAGCATCAGAAATGATAACCACTAGCACAGAAGAGAAAACCAATGGTAGTGAAGATGACATAAAGATGGAAGAACTGAAGGCAGCACTGGAGAAAATCAAGATGGGCAAAGCAGCAGGGCATGATGGTATAACACCAGAAATGGTTAAGTACATGGGAGCATCAGGCGACCTATTACTCTTAAGGGTCCTACAGGCAGCGTGGTACAACAAGACCTTACCAAAGGATTGGGAGATTGCCATCATAACACCAATTTTCAAAAAGGGTGACAGTCGACAATGTGGAAACCATAGAGACATATCCCTTCTCAGTGTCCCTGGTAAAATCTACTCTAGAATCCTGGAGCAGAGACTCCGACGCCTAGCTGAGCCACAATTGGATGAGGTCCAGTGCGGATTCCGAGCAAACCGAAGTACTCAAGACCTAATCTTCACACTCAGACAGCTGAGTGAAAAGGCCCTTGAGTATAAGAGTGAGATCCATCTTTGTTTCATAGATCTGGAAAAGGCGTTTGACAGGGTCCCCTGGAGCAAACTTTGGGACTGTTTGGCAAGGAGAAACATTCCAGCACCTCTGATTCATGCTATACAGAGCTTCTACAAGTCTTGCAGAAATTATGTGAGGACAGCAAACCATAAGTCAGAAGAGTTCAGGACCACCACTGGTGTAAGACAAGGTGATATCCTGTCTCCTTATCTTTTCATACTCCTCATGGACGATGTCACCAAGGCATGTAAGGAGAAAACAAGAAAGTATTCAGTGGGGTACTGCAAGAAGAGACAGGTCTGTATTTCAGGGCTGGCATTTGCTTATGATGTTGCCCTGATTGCTAAATCAGAGGCACATCTCCAATCCAACCTGCAAGTCTGGAAGGAAGAGCTAGAGAAGAGAGGGATGGTCATCAGCAGCTCTAAAACAAAATCCATGATGATATCAAGAGAGGAAAGAAGACATCATATTAAGCTGGGAGAACAGGTCCTGGAGCAGGTCGACCACTTTAAAACCTCGGAGCTATTATAGACCGAAAGGGAGGCATCAAAGAAGAGTTGGCCACTCGAAAAGCAATAGCTGGGAGACTTTTTCAGGCCATAAATCGAGGATTCCTCAGCAAGAGAGAGGTTGGTAAGAAAACGAAGATGGCTGTATACCGCTCCACCTATGTCCCAGTCTTGACATATGGATGCGAGTCATGGGCCATGACTACAACCCACAAAAGCCAGATCCAAACCTCAGAAATGAGGTATCTGAGGAAGGTGGTTGAAGTAACAAGAAGAGACATGGTTCGCAACCAGACGATACGCAAGTAGAACAGTCCCAATTAAGATGGTTTGGCCATATATGCAGAATGGGAGAAGATCGGCTATCACGACAAGCATGGGAAACAAAGAGCCAGGGATCCAGACCCTCACGACGACCCAGAGTCCGCTGGGAGGACAACATTAGACAATCTTTGAAGGACCGAGGACTAGAATGGAACCAGGCCAGGAGGAAGACAGCAATTCATTTTACATTATGAGGTTCCCGGACCTGATATTTGTTGCCTATTACGACATGCCCGACGAAGCAGTAGCCATTTTTTTCTGTGTCTCTTCAGAAAGCCCCGGGCACTACAAGGGGCGAGGTTGTTGGTGTAAATGTTTATCTTGTTAGTACATTTGTTAGTGCCCTGTGCTTTTTCTCGCAAATCCAACGATAGAGAATGATCGAACACTTATTTATTCTGTTCAGTCAGTTGATTAGCATGATACTGAAATATTTTTTCTAGCTTTCTCAGGAGATTCTTATTCTATATACAACGAACTATAGAATTTGTTAAAAGGTTGACAAATTTCAACATTCTTTTCTTACTATTCATCCCCATTAGTTGATGTATATGTCTGCTTCGTTTGGCTCTAAATATGGCTTGCTGTGTATTTCTTACGTTACCGTGGTTAGGTTTGTTCTCAGCAAAATTACTTCATATTTGTACTGGTCGTATTTTTTTTTATTTCGTCTTTAGTTAACTATAAATGCGTTTATTTCTCGTTTGTCTAACGATTTAATTAGTTTTCCAGCTTCTTCTTGTATAAATTTTTGTCTTCTGACCCGCTTCTGTGTATTTGTTGCCAACATTTGGGTTCTTTCTCTAGCTGTACTATTTAATAGTTCCCAGGACTGGCAATGTTTTCAGTGGATAGACTGTTTGAGTAGTCTTGTAGTATTGTTATTATTGTCTTAAAGCACGTTTCATTTTGCAGTAAAATATTAACTATCTAGGGCGAAGATCTTTTCTTTACTTTTCTTTGTCACTTTTATTTAACTAGACGTAAGGTTTATATATTGTGGTGTTTTACGTCTTTGACACTCGAAAATAGGCTTCTTGCAGTGACGTTTCTTTTTTCTTTTTTTTAACGCCGTGAATAGATAGTCCTATACAGTGACGCACACACAAACAGCCATTCAATGTTTTTTTAGGTTTTTATTTTTTTTTTTTTGGGGGGGGGGGGGAATATATATTTATAACTTAATAGTTCGGCTCATCTATATAGAGTTGGTCACACTTTTTTACGAAATTAGTTTGGAAATAAAGAAAAACGACACCGACTATGAGAATAGATGTGATAAATAATAACGATACGGCACTTGGAGACACTCACCTTTATAATGTGATAAATAATAACGATACGGCACTTGGAGACACTCACCTTTATAATGTGACAAATAATAACGATACGGCACTTGGAGACACTCACCTTTATAATGTGACAAATAATAACGATGCGGCACTTGGAGACACTCACCTTTATAATGTGATAAATAATAACGATACGGCACTTGGAGACACTCACCTTAATAATGTGACAAATAATAACGATGCGGCACTTGGAGACACTCACCTTTATAATGTGACAAATAATAACGATACGGCACTTGGACACTCCCTTTTATAATGTGACAGATAATAACGATACGGCACTTGGAGACACTCACCTTTATAATGTGACAAATAATAACGATACGGCACTTGGAGACACTCACCTTTATAATGTGACAGATAATAAAGATACGGCACTTGGAGAAACTCACCTTTAAAATGTGACTAATAATAACGATACGGCACTTGGAGACACTCACCTTTATAATGTGACAAATAATAACGATACGGCACTTGGAGACACTCACCTTAATAATGTGACAAATAATAACGATACGGCACTTGGAGACACTCACCTTAATAATGTGACAAATAATAACGATACGGCACTTGGAGACACTCACCTTAATAATGTGACAAATAATAACGATACGGCACTTGGAGACACTCACCTTAATAATGTGACAAATAATAACGATACGGCACTTGGAGACACTCACCTTTATAATGTGACAGATAATAATGATACGGCACTTGGAGAAACTCACCTTTAAAATGTGATAAATAATAACGATACGGCACTTGGAGACACTCACCTTTATAATGGGACAAATAATAACGGTACGGCTTTTGGAGACACTCACCTTTATAATGTGACAGATAATAAAGATACGGCACTTGGAGAAACTCACCTTTAAAATGTGACAAATAATAACGATACGGCACTTGGAGACACTCACCATTATAATGTGATAAATAATAACGATACGGCACTTGGAGAAACTGACCTTTAAAATGTGACTAATAATAACGATACGGCACTTGGAGACACTCATCTTTATAATGTGACAAATAATAACGATACGGCACTTGGAGAAACTCACCTTTATTATGTGACAAATAATAACGATACGGCACTTGGAGAAACTCACCTTTATTATGTGACAAATAATAACGATACGGCACTTGGAGAAACTCACCTTTAAAATGGGAACTCATGCATATATAATGGTAGCAACATAGACACGTTTGGAGGAACAGAAAGTGATATCTCTCTAACATAAGAATAGAAAGGCAAAGGAATCTGTCGTGGCGTCGGCAAATCTTTGGAAATCAAAAGACATGAGGTCCAACACAACAATAAGAATTTTAATCTCAAATGCCAAGGCAGTTTTGTTGTATAGCTTTATAAAGACGCAGAACAACAACCACAGCAACCAAACAGTTACACACTTTCTATAAATGGGTGCTGTGGTAAAGTGGGATATTATAAATATCTATAGGGGACTTAGTGTACTGACTGAGGTCAGCTGTGAAGGTATCTGTATCTAATAAGTGTGGTGTATTACAGATGACCTTACTTTGCTACCACATTTAGGCCTCAGTCAGACTTATTCTGGAATATTGTGATGACTACGTTGAATGTCTAGGGTTATGATAATGATGAAGTGTAAGTCACAACAACAACAGACAGATAAACAATTTAATTTAATCCACAATACTTTACAACACTGTGACACTCACATACATAGAACACTCTATAAGACTATCTTAATAAGTCAAGTGTAACTATTAAAAATATGTATTAATTCCTGTCAATAATAGATATCCTGATTCAACTACAAAGTGAACCAGGAATCACAATCAAATGTAATCACAAGTTGTATGTACACAATTTATAGATAGGATCTTTGTATTGACATATATTATTATTGCAATATGTGTGTAAGTTGTGCTGTAGTACTGTAGTGGTGTTGATGGTATTGTATGATGGTGTTATTACTACATGTAACTTGTATGAGGCCAGCTGTGAAGGCTCCTGAGATAAAATGTAGTTGAGAATTATCAGAAGGCCTTTCTTGCTACCACTACGACCTCACACTTAATTTTTTTTTTCTTAATGAATGTGGCTACGTAAAGTGTCTAGGGTAATGATGTGTAATGTGGTGTGTTAGTTATAAATACACCCACAGACATTTAAGAAGACTAATAAGATTAACAAGTGTTAAAATACACTGAACTAACTCACGTGTATAAAGTTTTTGATATAATTATATTACATTTATTGGTTCTGGATCAAGTTTTATGTGACCAGAACTTGTTTTAAAAGAAGGATTGAAAATTTATGAAAAAAAATGCATGGAATGTTACATAATAAATGCAAGAGCGTACCTATTTAAGTACTAGACTAGTTAGTTTTATTAAAAAAAGTTCGAGTAGTCATCTCTTTGGGAGGATATTTACTGTTTGTGCTGTTGGGGTGGCCTCATCACACCTGTCTATATTGACTACACAATGTCCAGAAAATGGTGGGAATTTTTACGGGGATATTAGTCACTACCAATAGTTGGTGAATGTCCAGCAGACCAGAGGCTCACTCATCTTTTTGTAGCTCTGGTGCTGAAAACTTGCGGTCCCACCTCTCCGTGCTGGCGGGCAATAATGGTGGTCTCTGTCACAAGAACTGCACAGATACACTCGAGTACAGTCACCCACCGAATAGACTCTGCTTTGTTGTCGATAGAAACTCACAGCTCTGCAATCAAAGTATGGGCTATGTGTCAAAATCTATTCTATACCCACGTCTGGACACCACACTGACACAACAACCACATCATACAGACAGGTCAGATCTCTCTGACCAAACAGCACAGTTACCATGGTGGGTTTACATCAGATAGATCCTCCCAGACTATAGATTCTGAAAAATATTTATTAGTTGTCGGCCCTAAAAGAAGATAGGTAACCTGTTTCAACGCTTGATCTATCTTGCATAATCCTTGCTGTAGTTTATGTACCTTGTTGGTCCCTAGACCCTGACTTGGGCGGGGGGTCTAGAGCAAATCCCTACTTGTTTGTAAGGCTAGATTTTGATATGGCAGTATCAAATCACTCGAACATGAAACAATATTCAAAATATATAAAGAAATAATTTCAATCTTACCAGATTATGAATACATAACACAGAATTGCTAGCAAAACTCAGCTGAGCTGCTGGCTATAGTATGGCGTCCCTAAATTTATTCACTGTCTTTCATATGGGAAAACACCACACTTTAAAATCTGTGTCTAACACTGAACAATTATTGAAGAATGACCCCACTTTCGCGTCTGAGCGCTAATGATATGATTGTCTGTGGCCAATCACTGCCTAGTTGTACTTTAAATTTCAAATTTCTACACTAAAGTCATTTCAGTCATGCTTCAGTCAAGTATGGATGGTTATCTGTTAGTCTGTCCGTCTCTACTTGTGTTTCTAAAAAAAATGTGCTTGATTTTTGAAGCAACCTTTCTCTCCCCTTAAAATTTTGTCGTAAAAAGTTATATTTAGACACAGCTACCGCTCAAAAACCCTCTCCTCCATAATAAGTAACTTTGAACACCTGCGTCCCCAAGGTCGTGTTTTGTGTGCAAATAACGACACTTTTTATTCAAGGCAGTCTGTCGATGATGTAAACTACACTGTCTTTTGTCATTATCTTCAATATTATCTATCCGTTTGTAAAATTAAGATCATATTATTTCATTGCTCAGAATAGGCCATCCGGCCAGCTAATTTTTATATTCCTAACATTAATATTAAGAAAAATTACTTTTTAAATTTTTGTAATATTCCTAACATCTGCGTTTTAGCCGCTGAATTCAAATCAAGGCTTGGTATCGCAAAACGTCCAATTCCGTACCTCGTGTCAATTTGGGGGACGTGAATTTTTACTTTCCTCCATCCCCCCCCCCCATTGCGTCTCCTTAGCCTTTCCAGTCATATTTTTTTTTCTTTTGATCCGCCGTTCCCCTCCTGTCTAGCAAGTCAATTTTATGGAGGGTGATGACCCGCGGTCTAGGCGATCATGTACATCAGCAGCCTACGCATTATGTTTTTATCCTTAAATGTTATCTTTTGAGTATTTTACCGTTGTATCTCTGTCAATTTCACTACACATCTCCCCACTTGAAAACATGCCTATGGCAAGTTCCAAAACCAGCGATACACATAGGTAAAATTACTCCTCACGTCTGCCACTACTCTAATTTTGATCACAGGGGTGCCGACTGAGGAAATCTGCACCGACATTCAATTTGCCTGGGATATATTGGATACTGAACTGATAAGGTTGAAGCAATAAAGACCACCTCAGCAATCTTGCGTTTTCATGCTTAGCCTGAGACAAGAACACGAGAGGCTGATGATCCGTCTCCACCACAAATGTCCTACCATACAGATAGATTTGAAACTTCTTTATTGCCCAGATTAATGCTAAACATTCTTTTTCGCTTGTGGAGTATCCTTGTTCCGCCTTATTCAATTTGCGGCTTGCATAAGCGACTGGTTTCAGTTCCCCATCAGGTGAAGATGATCTTTGCAACAAAGCCCCTCCGAGTCCTACATTACTTGCATCGGTTCTTAAGACAAAGTCCTGTGTCAAATCAGGCAGTTTGAGAATAGGCTTGCTAGTGAGTTTTTCCTTTAACTCTTGGAACGCTAGTTCACATTGTGCAGTCCAAATAATTTTATCTGGAAGTCCCTTGCGAGTCAGATCAGTCAGAGGAGCACAAATAGCGTTAAAATTCTTGATGTATTTCTGATAAAATCCGCATAACGACACAAATGATCGCACGTCCTTTTTTGTTTGCGGCCTAGGTGCTCTCTGCAGTTTTTCCAAGTTCTTAGGATCAGGGGTCATATTACCCTGATATACAGTGTGTCCCAAGAATTCCAACTCTTTGCAGCCAATACAACATTTTGTTGGCCTAGCAGTTAAGTTCGCCTCCCGAAGTCTATCAAACAACATCTCCAGAGCTTCAATGTGTTCTTCAAATGTCTCTGTGGCGACGAGAATATCATCCATGAAATTTGTGATACATGGGTTATTCAGGGGGTCCAACAATTTTCGCATCATCCTTGAAAACACACTCGGAGCATTTTTCAGTCCGAATGGTAGCATATTGAATTCATAATGTCCATCCGAAGTGCTAAAAGCCAAATAAGGTCTCACTTCAGGCTTCACTGGGATCTGGTAATAGCCTTTACTAAGATCCACCTTTGAAAAGTATTTTGCCTTGTTCAGTCTGGCAAATAACTGTTTTGTGTCTGGTAATGGATCCACTTGTCCTTCTGTGACAGCATTCAGTTTCCTGTAATCTATGCACAGTCTGTGTTCCCCAGACGGTTTCCTCAACAAAACGACACTAGAACTAAAAGATGATTCACTGTGCGAAATAATCCCCTCCTTCAACAAATACTCTATTTCTTCCTTCAATGCCTTCTCCTTCGCGAACGGAATAGAATAGGCTCTCATACAGATTGGGTTTGAGTCTACCAGTTTCATGTCATACTGTAGCAAATTTGTATGGCCTGGTTTATCTGTTAATACATCTGTATGTTCCTCCAGAACCTTTTGAACTCTCTCCCTCTGGTTTTTAGTCAGGTGCTTACTGACTTTTACCTGTGCTGCTGTTTCACAAGGATGTAATGGGTATTCATGTGAGGTGAGTGGTTCCTTTTGCATCTGGGTTGCAATAGCTAAGGTCAATAAGGGGGTGCTTTCCTGGAGTGGTCTGTCCAGATACTTCTTTAACAGGTTTACATGATAAACTTTTTCCTTCCCCTTTTTGTCAATTTTATAGTTTGTTCTAGACACCTTCTCTAGAACCGTATATGGACCTTGCCAACCAATTTGTAATTTATTCTGGCTTCCGGGTAGTAGAAGCAGCACCTTCTCTCCGACTGCCAGTTCCCTGTCCTTTGCCTTCCTATTAAAATATGCTGCATGTTTCTTCCTGGCTTGTTTCAAATTATCATTTGCCAGTTTCCATCCAGCTTTCAAACGAGTGGTCAGTTCGTTCACGTATTGATACGATGAGGTAACAGTCTCTTCCGCCTTCTCATCTGTCCAGGTCCTTAATAGAGTTACATCTGGATCTTTAATTTACCATACTTATTTTTCATGGAACCCATCGGGTCCCGTCCCTTAGAAGCTCTATAATGAGGACTTTTCTTCCTAGAATCATCACTCACAAATCGACCACTACCAATTTTTCTCTGGGGTTTGTCTCCCCACTTAAGATTGTTTATGAGAGATCTTCGCTCTCTTGTCTGTTCTTCCAGTTTATATAAGTCTGACCGAGGGATTGTCATCTTATCCTGGGTAAAATTTCTTCTTTGTACTCTTCGCATAGTGGCCATGTTAATCCATTCAAGTGAAGACTGGGTGTGAAAAGGGGGCTCCCATTCCACTTTGTCTACCCGAGTATAATTAGTTTTCCTTTCAGGCCTAAAGTTGCCCCGTGGCGTTTCTAGGTCCTGCACATATTTTCCCTTTGTGGGTGTTCCCTCATGAAATACGCCACATGCTTCTACAAAGTTTTCAACATCGACATTTACGTCGGGCCAATAGTATTTTCGAGCAATCTTTTGGCAGATGGTACCGACTTTCTCATGGTCACCATCTTTTCCAACATGTAAGCTCCTTATTAAGTTTGCCCTATATATCTTGGGAAGAACTAACTGTCCGTGACCAGTGGATCTAGTTCCTGTCTTCCTGTATAAGAGTTTGTTCTTCATGAAATATTCCCCCTTGCTCGGAGGTGTGTGGCATTTGGGCAATTTTTTAAAACATGGCTTGAGTGTCCTATCCTCAGCCTGCGCCTTCCTCATCTCCTCTGGATGAGCATTTATAGGTTCACCTTCTTCCTCCTTCTTCTGTGACCTGGTCTGCACTGTCGCCATGATCACAGGTTTCTCGGGATTCCCCAAGAAGACGTATCTACACCCCAATATCAGAGGGTAGATTGGTTCATCTATCACTGCTGCTCTGATTTCTCCTTCCACATAGCGAGTTTTCACCGTTATCCTTGCGATGGGAAGTGTCATGAGTGGTATGTCCTTAGTCGCCCCTTGTATTTCCACTGTTTCTGTGGTATACTGACTTGGGTCCACTAGGCTAGACTTCACAACTGAATCATAATCCAAACCTGTATCATAAAGGCACCTTATGGTGACCCCATTACAAATAACATCCTCACAAACTGGGGGGTGATAAGGTTCCTGTTGTCCCTTAGGATTAACCTTTAATCTTTGCGTCCCCGACTTCATTGCAGCAATGTTTGAAGGTTTCCTTCTACAAAATTCGGTGTTATGGTTATCCTTCTTGCACCATTTACACCATCTTTTTCCTTGGTTCAACGGTTTTCTTTCATTGAACTTTTGGTCATTGAACTGTGAGTTTCTGTCGCGATAGTCATTTCTTGGCCGCTCAAAGTTTGTCCTACCCTTATTTCCCTGCTCTCTATTATCAAATTTATTAAATTGCTGTGGAGCTTTAAAATTGTCTATGTGCTTCTTCTTAGCACCACTTACCTCTGCCTGAGCTGCCTGATACCTCTCAGCAACATTTAAAATTTCCCCCAACTTCTCTGCACCTTGTTCCATGAGAAATTTTCTCATGTCTGGAGCCATGGACTCTCTCAATTGCTCAATCATGATCATTTCTTTAAGATCTTGGGTCTTCCCCAGAGCCGTCCATTTCTCCAAATAGGTTTCTAGTCTGGCAGAGAATTGGTGGTATGTCTCCCCAGACAACAGTTTGGCATTTCTAAATTTCTTACGATAAAATTCACCATTCTTCTCGTACCTTAATAACAAAGCCTGCTTTAACATGTCATAATTGTCTTGGTCTTCCCTGTTCATTTTGGCAAATACTTCATAAGAAGTACCCCTCAATCCCTGTGATAGCTTTAAGCTCCACCTCTCTCTCTCTAACCCATATGTAGTAGCTAATAACTCAAAACGTCCTAGGTACCCCTCTATGTCATCGTCTTTTTCAACAAAATGGTCTAAATGAAACCCCATAGCTGAGTTTGAGGCTCCCATACTGGGCGTAGCATCTGAGGCAAAAGGGCTGGCACCATTTTCAGGAGCCGGGCCTTGTAATTCCAGCTCCCTTAGTCGTAATTCGTGCTCCCTCTGCAACCTTCTATCTTCTGCCTCCCTTTCGGCCTTTTTATCTTCTGCCTCCCTTTGCTGTCGTTTTTCTTCTGCCTCAATCTGCAGCCTCTTAATTTCTCTATCAGCCTCAATTTGTAATCTCTTTTCTTCAGCTAACCTGTCAGCCTCTAATTTTCTTTCAGCCTCTTTTTCTAATCTCCTTTCTTCCCGTTCAATATATTTATCACATTCAGTCGTTACGTATTGAATTAAAATTTGACCATCCATCCCCATCTCCTTCGCAGTGAGCACAGCAGCTGATCTAAACTTTGCTAGCTCTGCCATACTTTTTGGACAATATAATAATATACAAGATAAATCTCTAACCAGTAAATACACTAAGTACTTCTAATTACTATATGACTATAGTCTAACTAATTCTAACTAACCAGTTAACTAATTAATTATTACTGGCTGTGAAGATTCACCAACTTTTATCTGCAGGGACACTTTTAATTTTAAAGGAAATTTTACAATTTATTTCCCTACTTTTATTTCTCCCACCAGGAGATCCTAATTTTACTGTTGGGCTAATTATCCCTGGACAAGACCCCAATTTATGTAGTGGTGTTGATGGTATTGTATGATGGTGTTATTACTACATGTAACTTGTATGAGGCCAGCTGTGAAGGCTCCTGAGATAAAATGTAGTTGAGAATTATCAGAAGGCCTTTCTTGCTACCACTACGACCTCACACTTAATTTTTTTTTTCTTAATGAATGTGGCTACGTAAAGTGTCTAGGGTAATGATGTGTAATGTGGTGTGTTAGTTATAAATACACCCACAGACATTTAAGAAGACTAATAAGATTAACAAGTGTTAAAATACACTGAACTAACTCACGTGTATAAAGTTTTTGATATAATTATATTACATTTATTGGTTCTGGATCAAGTTTTATGTGACCAGAACTTGTTTTAAAAGAAGGATTGAAAATTTATGAAAAAAAATGCATGGAATGTTACATAATAAATGCAAGAGCGTACCTATTTAAGTACTAGACTAGTTAGTTTTATTAAAAAAAGTTCGAGTAGTCATCTCTTTGGGAGGATATTTACTGTTTGTGCTGTTGGGGTGGCCTCATCACACCTGTCTATATTGACTACACAATGTCCAGAAAATGGTGGGAATTTTTACGGGGATATTAGTCACTACCAATAGTTGGTGAATGTCCAGCAGACCAGAGGCTCACTCATCTTTTTGTAGCTCTGGTGCTGAAAACTTGCGGTCCCACCTCTCCGTGCTGGCGGGCAATAATGGTGGTCTCTGTCACAAGAACTGCACAGATACACTCGAGTACAGTCACCCACCGAATAGACTCTGCTTTGTTGTCGATAGAAACTCACAGCTCTGCAATCAAAGTATGGGCTATGTGTCAAAATCTATTCTATACCCACGTCTGGACACCACACTGACACAACAACCACATCATACAGACAGGTCAGATCTCTCTGACCAAACAGCACAGTTACCATGGTGGGTTTACATCAGATAGATCCTCCCAGACTATAGATTCTGAAAAATATTTATTAGTTGTCGGCCCTAAAAGAAGATAGGTAATCTGTTTCAACGCTTGATCTATCTTGCATAATCCTTGCTGTAGTTTATGTACCTTGTTGGTCCCTAGACCCTGACTTGGGCGGGGGGTCTAGAGCAAATCCCTACTTGTTTGTAAGGCTAGATTTTGATATGGCAGTATCAAATCACTCGAACATGAAACAATATTCAAAATATATAAAGAAATAATTTCAATCTTACCAGATTATGAATACATAACACAGAATTGCTAGCAAAACTCAGCTGAGCTGCTGGCTATAGTATGGCGTCCCTAAATTTATTCACTGTCTTTCATATGGGAAAACACCACACTTTAAAATCTGTGTCTAACACTGAACAATTATTGAAGAATGACCCCACTTTCGCGTCTGAGCGCTAATGATATGATTGTCTGTGGCCAATCACTGCCTAGTTGTACTTTAAATTTCAAATTTCTACACTAAAGTCATTTCAGTCATGCTTCAGTCAAGTATGGATGGTTATCTGTTAGTCTGTCCGTCTCTACTTGTGTTTCTAAAAAAAATGTGCTTGATTTTTGAAGCAACCTTTCTCTCCCCTTAAAATTTTGTCGTAAAAAGTTATATTTAGACACAGCTATCGCTCAAAAACCCTCTCCTCCATAATAAGTAACTTTGAACACCTGCGTCCCCAAGGTCGTGTTTTGTGTGCAAATAACGACACTTTTTATTCAAGGCAGTCTGTCGATGATGTAAACTACACTGTCTTTTGTCATTATCTTCAATATTATCTATCCGTTTGTAAAATTAAGATCATATTATTTCATTGCTCAGAATAGGCCATCCGGCCAGCTAATTTTTATATTCCTAACATTAATATTAAGAAAAATTACTTTTTAAATTTTTGTAATATTCCTAACATCTGCGTTTTAGCCGCTGAATTCAAATCAAGGCTTGGTATCGCAAAACGTCCAATTCCGTACCTCGTGTCAATTTGGGGGACGTGAATTTTACTTTCCTCCATCCCCCCCCCCATTGCGTCTCCTTAGCCTTTCCAGTCATATTTTTTTTTCTTTTGATCCGCCGTTCCCCTCCTGTCTAGCAAGTCAATTTTATGGAGGGTGATGACCCGCGGTCTAGGCGATCATGTACATCAGCAGCCTACGCATTATGTTTTTATCCTTAAATGTTATCTTTTGAGTATTTTACCGTTGTATCTCTGTCAATTTCACTACAAGTACTATGAGGTAATACTGGCTTTTCAAGCTAGTTTGTTGTTTGTCATCATGACTTCAAGTGTTTGTTTCTGGTGGAAATAATATTGGAAAGGTTCACATTTTCTTTTTATTTGAAACAACTAAATGTCCCTTTTGATTTAAGGTAAAGTCACTTTTAGAGGGGGGTATACACAAGATTGAGCTGCTCTGGCCACGAAACCTTAACTTCTGTGTGGGCGGCAGGAAACAGTCTCCACTGCTCGCCTGCTTCACCGTGTTCTTGAGACACAACACTGGTCGATAAATTGACCAAGGAGTCTGCTACCAGCCTCTGGATTCAGCAAAACTCAGACCAGGTGCTGCTTTAATACGTTAGTACCACGGTCCATGAAACAAGAAGGTTGTACCTCCTACTTCAGAACTAATTTATAATCTATTTCCACACTGAAGCACAATACATAACAAACACCGAGTTCAGCGCGGTAGGCCAACTGCTAGCTTCTCATGTAACAGTATACACCAGTATTCCTCTCCCTAATGGTTACAACGCCTCTGCAATTCCAGCATTATTTCCTTCTATCCAATAAGATGGGTGTCATAGTACTATTTGGCAATTCCATATAGTTATACTCCTCTCCGACAAGTTTTGTTCATGGGGGAGCAATATCTAGGCTTTGCCTCATGTTTGCTACTGAACCACACACATACAGACATAAATTATCAATTCACATTCAATTTTCATCTAAAAGATATCAAATATTTCTAGCTTACCACAATTCATGGAAATATTAAACAAATACGTTGACTGGCGATGAGTTATGGCACAATTCCGATCTGCCTCTGTCCCAGGCTTTCATTAGAAAAATATGAGCTGGATCTCAACGCACTTGCTTCTCAGTAAGTTTATTTTCAAAATGTGGCCCTGAACTGACGCTCCTAATTGACTATATCAAATGGTCTAACCAATGGGACCATGTTTACAAAAGCTTTTGAAAAAATTTACCCTTCCTACCGTTTCCCTTAACAACCAAAAATAGTATTTGCATTCGACTAATCATGTTTCGCCTTACGTATTATTCTAGCCAATCAAATCGGATTTAACGTGGTGGCCTCATTTCCTCTAAAACAAATTCCAAACATGAGCAAATATGATCTTGTGCTGTCAGACAACCCCAATATATTATTTTGGCTATAATTTGTTAATTCCTAGACTACTTGCGTAACACTTAACGTATTCTTTGTCAGCAAGTCCTAAGGAACCCAAATATATAAATTTAATGGAGCTAAGTGGCTGCGTTCAAAATATGTATTTTCTTCTACCACCCGTTCACTTCGATACGATGGGGTGTCTTCTGTACTGTCAGGCTAATGTCAGGATTTCAGACGTAAAACAGTATTGTGTCATGTTTCCTAATAAGCATTAACCATGTTTTTTTTAAAACCTAACCTCGTATTGGTAGTGTTTTTTATCACTGTCTATTTGAAGAAAAAAATTAGTGCTTCATGCCTTTCGCGCGTGATGGCATGAATTTTATATCGCGAGACTGTGGTAGTATTGCATGCGTTCCTCCGTTCAGCCCTCTATCTCTCTCTCTAAGTCCGTCTGTCTTTTAGGTTACGCAGTGTATATAATGACATTAATGCTAGTATTAATCTGGGTCATTAAGCAGTGTGCGTATCTCAAGGTTTTCTAAGAAACACAGTACCAGTTTTAATTTGAACCGCGTGTAGTTTATGCAGTAGGCTTTACTAGCAAACGTGAAAGCGTTACAATATGCAGACGAAGTAGAAAAAGGGGATCTCGGGTTCAGTCATTATGGCTTTCTACAACGCAGGTGTACGCTATTGGGAAAAGCACTGGTCTTTTACCATTCTTCTTTCCTTTTATTGAATTAATTCGTTAGGCTTTACATTTACTTTTTAATTTAGATATGTGGATTTAGAATGTTTCACGACAAATTCTCCCCACTTAAAACAGACGTTATATGTCAGTCTATAATTCTATATACACATAGAGAAATTTATTATTATTCCTGGGGCTTACGGTGATTTTCATCACACGGATGGCGGCTTAGAAAATCCGCTCCCAGGTTGGTTTTTCCAGAAATATACTCTATGCTGAACTGGAATGGCTGCAAAAGTAAGGACCATCTGAGTAACCTCGAATTTTCATGCCTAGCCTGCGCTAGAAACGACAAGGGTTTGTGATCCGTTTGCAACTTGAATGCCTTCCCATACAGATAAATATTGAATTTCTTTATCGCCCATATTACTGCAAGACATTCTTTTTCGCTAGTTGAGTAATTGGTTTCAGCTTTATTCAACTTTCTACTAGCATATGGCACTGGGATTAATTCCCCATTCAGGGCATCTGATTTCTGTAACAGGGTTGCGCCCAACACGATATTACTTGCATCCGTTCTCACAATGAATTCTTGACTTAAGTCAGGTAATTTCAAAATAGGTTTGCTTGTGAGCTTTTCCTTCAATTCCTGGTATGCCAATTCACATTGTGCTGTCCATGTAATTCGATCTGGATTTCCTTTGCGTGTCAAATCAGTTAACGGTGCACATATGGAATTAAAGTTTTTGATATACTTTTGGTAGAAACCACATAATGAGACAAAGGATCTCACGTCTTTCTTGGTTTGTGGCCTCGGGGCTTTCTTTAGTTTCTCTAAATTCTTGGGGTCAGGGGTCATGTTTCCCTGATGGACTGTGTGTCCTAAGAATTCTAATTCTTTACATCCAACGCAACATTTGGTTGGTCGGGCTGTTAAATTCGCTTCTCTAAGTCGATTAAACAGCATGTTCAGAGAGTCAATGTGTTCCTCAAATGTTTCTGTTGCTATAAGGATATCATCCATGAAATTTGTGATGCATGGATTATTCAGAGGATCCAACAATTTTCTCATCATTCTAGAGAAGACACTAGGCGCATTCTTCAATCCAAATGGCAATCTGTTAAACTCATAGTGTCCCTCTGAGGTACTAAAAGCTAGGTATGGTCTAACCTCAGGCTTTACTGGAATCTGATAGTATCCTTTACTCAGATCCACTTTTGAGAAATATTTAGCTTTATTTAGCCTGGCAAACAACTGATTTGTATCCGGCAATGGATCCACCTTACCTTCTGTGATAGCATTCAGTCTCCTGTAATCTATACAGAGTCTATGTTCTCCAGAGGGTTTCCTTAAGAGCACCACACTGGAACTATACGAAGATTCACTGTGTGAAATGATTCCCTCCTTCAACAAATAGTCTATCTCTTCCTTCAAGGCTTTCTCCTTAGCAAAAGGAATCGAATAGGCTTTCATACTGACAGGTGTGGGGTCTATCAGCTTCATATCATATTCCAATAAGTTTGTATGCCCCTGTCGGTCCGTTAACACCTCTGTATGATCATCTAGAACCTGTTGCACTCTCTCCTTCTGATTTTTCGTTAAATGTGTACTGATTTTCACCTGTGCCGCTGTCTCACAGGGATGTAATGGATATTCAAATGATGAAAGTGGTTCCTTTTTCATCTCCATTGCAATGGACAAGGTCAACAAGTGTGTCTCTTCCTGATTTTCTCTTTCCAAATATTTCTTCAGGAGATTCACATGATAGATTTTTTCTTTCCCCTTCTTATCTATCTTATAATTTGTTCTAGACACCTTCTCTAGAACTGTATATGGACCTTGCCATCCAATTTGTAACTTATTCTGACTACCGGGTAGAAGAAGCAGTACCTTCTCTCCCACAGCCAAATCTCTGTCTTTAGCTTTCCTGTTGTAATAGGCAGCATGTTTTTTCCTGGCTTGTCTCAAATTTTCATTGGCAAGTTTCCAGCCAGTTTTTAAACGAGTGGTCAGCTCATTCACATATTGGTATGAGGATGTAATATTTTCCTCTGCCTTTTCATCAGTCCACGTTCTTAACAGAGCTTCGAGTGGACCTTTTATTGGCCTTCCAAATAATAATGTTGCCGGGGCCATACCGGTTGAACTATGGGGTACCTCCCGATAAGCAAAGAGGGCGGCGTGAAGGTACTGGTCCCATGTATCTGGTTTTTCGTGTGCCAACTTTCTCAGGATCGACATCAACGTGCCATTAAATCTTTCCACTTGGCCGTTCCCTTGGGGATGGTACACACTACAATGGAAGTGTTTGGCCTGGAAGATCCTGAAAACTTCTTCTGTTAGTTTCCCCTTGAACTGAGAGCCATTATCAGTCAAGATTTGATTGGGAAAGCCTAACCTTGTGAAAATTGTGAGTAATGCCTCTGCCACATGTTTAGAGTCAATCGATGACAGGGCTACCGCCTCTCCCCACATAGAACAAGTGTCCACCAGAGTCAGAATGTAGCTGTTCCTCCTCTTGGTTCGAGTGAGAGGTCCCACAAGATCCACGGCAACTCTCTCAAAGGGTGTTCCCACTATGGGCATTTCCCCTAGAGTTGCTGGTGCAGTCCAATGCTTAGGTGCTACTCGTTGGCACTCTGGACAGGATTTTACATATCGTTTGATATCTTCAGTTATCCCTGGCCAGAAATAGTGACAAGCTATACGCTGTCCTGTTGCGCTGATCCCCATATGACCACTGAAGGGAATCGCATGCCCTAGTTCCAACACTTTAGTCCTATATGAAGTGGGAAGGACCAGCTGTCCGTGACCATTGGATTCAGATCCAGCCTTCCTATAAATCAGCTTGTTCTTCATATAAAATTCTCCCTTGCCTGGAGGTGTATGAGATTTGGGCAACTTCTTGAAACACGGCTTGAGTGTTTTGTCCTCCGCCTGTGCCTTCCTCATCTCATCTGGATGAGTATTTATTGGATTTTCCTCCTCCTTTTTAGACTGTGATCTGGTCTGCACTGTTGCCAATATCACAGGTCTCTTGGGATTCCCCAAGAAGACATATCTACACCCCAATATCAGAGGGTAGATTGGCTCATTTATCACTGCTGCTTTTATGATTCCTTCCACATATCGCGTTTTCACCTTTATCCGGGCGACGGGAAGTGTCATGGTAGCTACATCCTTGGTTGCAGTTTGAATCTCCACTGTTTCTGTGGTGTATTGATCTGCCTGCACCAGGTGAGAACTCACAACGGAATCATAATCTAAACCTGTATCATATAAACACCTTATGGTGACACCATTACAGATGACATCTTCACACACTGGGGGGTGGTATGGTTCCTGTAGTTCCGCAGGTTTGACCTTTTTTCCCTTTTTTCCAGATGTCATAGCAGCACAATGAGGAGGTTTCCTTCTACAATCATGATTGTCCATCCGACAATTCTTACACCACCTCCTTTTTTGGTTGAAAGATTTTCTTTCATCAAATTTCCTTTCATCGAATTGTGGGGTTTTATTTTTATTGTCATACCGTGGCCTATCAAACTGGTGCTTACCTTTGTTCTGATCTCTAGGATCAAATTTATTAAAGTTCTGTGGTGCCTTAAAATTATCTACCTGTTTCTTTTTATTACCTGATACCTCTGCCTGAGCTGCTTGATACCTTTCAGCAACATTTAGTAACTCACCCAGCCTCTCTGCACCTTGTTCCATGAGAAACTTTCTCAGGTCTGGAGCCATGGACTCTCTTAGTTGTTCTATAAGGATCATTTCCTTAAGATCTTGGGTTTTCCCCAGAGAAGTCCATTTCTCCAAGTATGTCTCTAACCGTGCAGAGAACTGGTGATAGGTTTCACCTGACAGTAGTTTAGCATTCCTAAATTTTTTTCTTTAAAATTCACCATTCTTTTCATATCTTAACAAAAGAGCCTGCTTTAGCATGTCATAATTTTCTTGATCACCTCTGCTCATTTTGGCAAAAACTTCATAAGCTGCCCCACGAAGCCCTTGAGATAACTTTAAGCTCCACCTTTCTCTCTCTAACCCATACGTGGTAGCTAATAGTTCATATCTATTTAGATAGCTCTCGATATCATCGTCTTTCTCAACAAAATGATCTAAATGAAAGTTAATAGCTGAGGTTGAGGCTCCCTGACTAGCAGAGGCATCAGAGGTAAAGGGACTGGCACCATTTTCAGGAGCATGGCCTTGAAACTCAAACTCCCTTAGTCTTAACTCATGTTCCCTTTGTAATCTCTTATCTTCTGCTTCCCTTTCTGCAGTCAATCTTCTTTCCTCTGCTTCCTTTTCTGCAGTCAATCTTCTTTCCTCTCTTTCTGCCTTCATCTTCTTCTCTTCATACTGGAGCCTTTTAATCTCCCTATCTGCCTCCAATGCCTTAGCCTCAGCCTCAATCTGCAACCTCTTAATTTCCTTTTCCGCCTCTAACCTTCTTTCAGCTTCTTTTTCTAATCTTTCAGATTCTAATTTTCTTTCTGCTTCAAATTTTCTTTCTTCACGTTCAATATATTTGTCACATTCAGTAGTGACATAGGCAATCATAACTTGCCCGTCCATTCCTAACTCTTTAGCAGCCTGCATAGCAGCAGATCGAAATTTTGCCAGGTCGGCCATTTTCTAACAGGCAAATTTATACAATGTCTAACTTAAACAAGTCAATCTATAACTAATTATCTAAGGACAACCACAAGCACTGAGAGCTCAACCTTATTTATTTTCACCCCAGGATACCTTTTAAATTTTTATTACTTCCAGAAGTGAATTACTCCCAATATATATAATAGGGGAAGATTCAAAATCCCGGACAGTACCCCAATATATGTGGTAAAGTGGGATATTATAAATATCTATAGGGGACTTAGTGTACTGACTGAGGTCAGCTGTTTAGGTATCTGTATCTAATAAGCGTGGTGTATTACAGATGACCTTACTTTGATACCACATTTAGGCCTCAGTCAGACTTATTCTGGAATATTGTGATGACTACGTTGAATGTCTAGGGTTATGATAATGATGAAGTGTAAGTCACAACAACAACAGACAGATAAACAATTTAATTTAATCCACAATACTTTACAACACTGTGACACTCACATACATAGAACACTCTATAAGACTATCTTAATAAGTCAAGTGTAACTTTTAAAAATATGTATTAATTCCTGTCAATAATAGATATCCTGATTCAACTACAAAGTGAACCAGGAATCACAATCAAATGTAATCACAAGTTGTATGTACACAATTTATAGATAGGATCTTTGTATTGACATATATTATTATTGCAATATGTGTGTAAGTTGTGCTGTAGTACTATGAGGTAATACTGGCTTTTCAAGCTAGTTTGTTGTTTGTCACCATGACTTCAAGTGTTTGTTTCTGGTGGAAATAATATTGGAAAGGTTCACAGTTTCTTTTTATTTGAAACAACTAAATGTCCCTTTTGATTTAAGGTAAAGTCACTTTTAGAGGGGGGTATACACAAGATTGAGCTGCGCTGGCCACGAAACCTTAACTTCTGTGTGGGCGGCAGGAAACAGTCTCCACTGCTCGCTTGCTTCACCGTGTTCTTGAGACACAACACTGGTCGATATATTGACCAAGGAGTCTGCTACCAGCCTCTGGATTCAGCAAAACTCAGACCAGGTGCTGCTTTAATACGTTAGTACCACGGTCCATGAAACAAGAAGGTTGTACCTCCTACTTCAGAACTAATTTATAATCTATTTCCACACTGAAGCACAATACATAACAAACACCGAGTTCAGCGCGGTAGGCCAACTGCTAGCTTCTCATGTAACAGTATACACCAGTATTCCTCTCCCTAATGGTTACAACGCCTCTGCAATTCCAGCATTATTTCCTTCTATCCAATAAGATGGGTGTCATAGTACTATTTGGCAATTCCATATAGTTATACTCCTCTCCGACAAGTTTTGTTCATGGGGGAGCAATATCTAGGCTTTGCCTCATGTTTGCTACTGAACCACACACATACAGACATAAATTATCAATTCACATTCAATTTTCATCTAAAAGATATCAAATATTTCTAGCTTACCACAATTCATGGAAATATTAAACAAATACGTTGACTGGCGATGAGTTATGGCACAATTCCGATCTGCCTCTGTCCCAGGCTTTCATTAGAAAAATATGAGCTGGATCTCAACGCACTTGCTTCTCAGTAAGTTTATTTTCAAAATGTGGCCCTGAACTGACGCTCCTAATTGACTATATCAAATGGTCTAACCAATGGGACCATGTTTACAAAAGCTTTTGAAAAAATTTACCCTTCCTACCGTTTCCCTTAACAACCAAAAATAGTATTTGCATTCGACTAATCATGTTTCGCCTTACATATTATTCTAGCCAATCAAATCGGATTTAACGTGGTGGCCTCATTTCCTCTAAAACAAATTCCAAGCATGAGCAAATATGATCTTGTGCTGTCAGACAACCCCAATATATTATTTTGGCTATAATTTGTTAATTCCTAGACTATTTGCGTAACACTTAACATATTCTTTGTCAGCAAGTCCTAAGGAACCCAAATATATAAATTTAATGGAGCTAAGTGGCTGCGTTCAAAATATGTATTTTCTTCTACCACCCGTTCACTTCGATACGATGGGGTGTCTTCTGTACTGTCAGGCTAATGTCAGGATTTCAGACGTAAAACAGTATTGTGTCATGTTTCCTAATAAGCATTAACCATGTTTTTTAAAACCTAACCTCGTATTGGTAGTGTTTTTTATCACTGTCTATTTGAAGAAAAAAATTAGTGCTTCATGCCTTTCGCGCGTAATGGCATGAGTTTTATATCGCGAGACTGTGGTAGTATTGCATGCGTTCCTCCGTTCAGCCCTCTCTCTCTCTCTCTAAGTCCGTCTGTCTTTTAGGTTACGCAGTGTATATAATGACATTAATGCTAGTATTAATCTGGGTCATTAAGCAGTGTGCGTATCTCAAGGTTTTCTAAGAAACACAGTACCAGTTTTAATTTGAACCGCGTGTAGTTTATGCAGTAGGCTTTACTAGCAAACGTGAAAGCGTTACAATATGCAGACGAAGTAGAAAAAGGGGATCTCGGGTTCAGTCATTATGGCTTTCTACAACGCAGGTGTACGCTATTGGGAAAAGCACTGGTCTTTTACCATTCTTCTTTCCTTTTATTGAATTAATTCGTTAGGCTTTACATTTACTTTTTAATTTAGATATGTGGATTTAGAATGTTTCACGACAGGTGCTGGCACAGAATATAACGATGGAAATAGTGGGACAAGCTCACCAGTGTGAACCTGATGACAAGAACTAGGCAAATACCCCTGCAAGAAGAGTTGAGAAAAAGAAGTTGGCACTCGACATGACACACACTGAGGACACCGGAGTTGCAACCGGTAATTGTTACATGTCTCTCCACACACTGGTCAAGTAGGTGAAAAGAAATAGGTACATTCTTTTATGGACACCCTGTATTATAAGGCAATCCTTGTTCAGGAATGCACGTGTAAATAGAGGGCGACTAAATAACCAGCGGAAAAGAGATTTAGATGCAAAGAAGAAGAAAAAAAAACGACAAAGAAGATATCGAAATACCTTGAAAAGATGGCACGGGCTTGAATTTAATTGAAGGCTTAAGCTTCAACGGTGGCCAAAAGGTGAGGGATGAATGGGTGAATCAGTGAAATGCCGTGTTATGTAATTGAAGGGCCTCCTTTGACGGGTGGCAAAGTTCCGGCGAATTTGTCTATTCTGTTGTTTAGTTATTTTACAAATAAAAGTGGATGAATAAATCATAACTGGAGAGCTAGATGATGCGCATCAAGTACAACAACGAAAGATAAACATTTCTTTTCAAATAAGAAAAAATTTGTTCCACAAAAAATACCTCCTCAGTTCGTCCTCGTCTCACACAAACATAAACACACTATTAGATCTATCTATCTATCTATCTATCTATCTATCTATCTATCTATCTATCTATCTATCTATCTATCTATCTATCTATCTATCTATCTATCTATCTATCTATCTATCTATCTATCTATCTATCTATCTATCTATCTATCTATCTATCTATCTATCTATCTAATCCATATATCTATCTATCCTTCTGTCTGTCTATCCTTCTGCCTCTCTGTATGTCTGTCTGTCTATGTACAGAGAGGGAGGGAGGGGTGAGACATGCGAAGGCGAGAAAAAAAAGTTGAGTAGAAGAACATTGTCGATCAAACATAAACTGTCTACTGTAACATTGTAATGTAATAATAATATCCCTACCAACTCCAATTTACTAACACACTAATAACTATATATCGGGTTTAATCAACATTACCACGTCTCGGGCTATAACAAACATTGATTATACCTTTTTGAACGTAACTGAAACGACTCCACTTACCGGATGTTCGTCATAACCGACGACTCCACTTACTGGACGTTCGTCCTATCCGATTTCAGCGAAAGTGACTTGGCCCAAACATTTCATCAGATTGTTTGCTTGTTGCAACAAACAAGAACACAGGCAACAGTGGCTCCGAAAATTAACTAGGATATCTTATTTCAAACCAAATCCATAGTACCAGATTTTGTCGGCTGCACCGTTTCTGTGGACTCACCAGTAGAGGCATGCTGCATGGGCAACAGCTTGACTCTTTGTTCAAGTGCTCAACCTCGTGCTAACTGAGACGTCGTTTCAGGGGCGCGTTCCTTTGGTCAGTAATGACTGAAAGGAAAACTACATGGGATGAGGTAGTCTCATAGCAGATCTTGTTGTAGGGAGCGAAGTGCTAGAAACGTTACTCTACTAGGTCGAGCTGTATTAGGTGGAGGTGACTAGTTCCTTGCCTCGATGCCTTTGCCTTCTCTAACTGAAGATCAGAATCAGGTACTCATTTACAGCTGGGTAGACTGGAGCCTGGCGCTACCAGGTTTTGATCTCGGTAACTTTGCCGAGAGAGGTAAGCATTAAACCGGACACGCCATCAAGGTACATCATTCATTCATAACCCTCCACTCCCAAAGGAGCATAGGCCTTCAACAAACACATGCCAAGTCCTCTTGTCACGTGCCATCATCTCAAGTTCTTTCCACGTTCTCCTTATCATTTTCATCTCTGTTTCCAGCTCTCTTCTCCATGTGCTTCTTGGTCTACCTCTTCTTCTCTTGCCCTGGGGATTCCAGAACAAGGACTGCCTTGTAATGCTATCAACAGGTTTCCTCAGTGTGTGTCCTATCCATCGCCATCGTCTTCTTCTCATCTCTTGTTCCACTGGCACTTGTCTAGTTCTTGTCATCAGTTCCACGTTGGTAACCTTGTCATACCATTTTAATCCCTCTATTCTACGCAAGCACCCATTTATGAAAGTCTGTAGCTTTTTGGTAGTTGTCTTTGTTGTTCTCCATGTCTCAGAGCCATACAATAGGACTGACTTCACATTTGAGTTGAAGATTCTTATTTTCGTTTTGGATCTGATTTCTCTTAATCTCCATATATTTCCCAAATGCAATGAAAGCTCCTCTTGCTTTTTGTATTCTTATTTTAATATCACTGTCTGTCCCTCCAACTTTGTCTATATTGCTGCCAAGATATGTGTACGATTCTACATCTTGTATTGGTGCTTCTTCAATTTAAACCCTGTTATCATTACCTGCATTTATTCTCATTATCTTTGTCTTTTCCCTGTGTATTTTCAGACCCAATTGCTGTGACCTCTCATCGAGTGTTTTCAATTTGTCCTGCATCTGATTACGGTTATGGGACAGAAGAGCTAAGTCATCAGCAAAATCCAGATCATCCAACTGCTTAGTCAGAGTCCACTGGATTCCATTTCTGTTGTGTGTTGTCGATGTTCTCGTAACCAAGTCTATTGCTAGTAAGAAAAGGTACAGCCTTTGTAAAATTAAAACAAACAAAACTATTTCATCTTGTCTGTTTTTTTTTTGTGTGTTTTTTTTCCCTTTCTTTCAGTACTTAGCGGCGAAGTCACTCAATTTCTCAATAAAATCTCAATACAATGTGTGATTCTGTATACACACATTGGAATGCTCACCGATGTTACGAGTTCGTGCACTGTGCTGAGATCCTCCTTGTGTGATCTAAGGGAGGAGATCGGAGCACTGATGGAGTTGTCCATGTGCAATAAAGATGGTCCATAAAGACAAACCAAACGACAGCACTTAATTTCTCGTGATGGAGGTACATAATAAATGAGCTCATTTTTTCTTCATTCATGAACTATTACTGAACCACAAGGTCCTTTATACGAGTAGTTGGACATGTGCCCTAACGTAACCGACTGTTCTTGTGTTTGGGTTGAACGAGGCGCGCCTCGCTAAATCGAGTCAAAACTGTTACAAAAGATTTTTTTTTTCGTTCACTTTTGAGTAACCACAACTATTTCTGTTTGTCACGGGTTGCCTTCCTTTTGCTCTGCAGTGCTGGTCCAGCAATGGCCACAACCTAGGGTATCTAATGTGGGTCTTCCAAGATGTCTACCTTCGCACAAGATTAACCTTGGCAGAGTTGTAGATAGAAGGATGATGATGCTTCTACCTTGAGGGAGTTTTCACAAGATATTCATAAATCAAGAACGATGCTGAATGTGTCTTAGCACAGTTAACTTATTATCTGACCGACAACTTTTGTAAAGAGATATATTGTATGATTTAGCTCGTTCAAGCCCCCAACTGATTTAATTCAGTGAAATCTAAATTTAGTAGTTCTGCTTTAAGTGTATTTCAGGCGACTGAGACATACGGGTGCAGTACACTCAAAAGGATTAAATAAATTATAAATTTTTATATATACAGATAACAAATTAAATAATCAATTACATTTAACAGTGTAAAATGAATAATTCTCTTTTAAAAAACGTTTATTATCACTTCAGTTATGGATAATTAGGGAATTTTCTGAAAGTTCACTATGCAGCTTTTAAGTTTGTACTTAGCTGCCAGTAAGTTTGTTGGTTTCTGCTCCAGCCGATGGTTGGTTCTTTGTAGGTTAGGGATGGGTTCACTCACGTCACTGATCAAGTCGAGAGGTTAAGACACGTTCCATAAAGTATCAGGGAGTAATCATGAAGCTGGTCCAGCGTCTTCAAGTGATAGTGTCTAGCGTTGACAGCAGACGATTTATACCACATACTTTGTTCCAGAAATAGTACCCTGAACTGGTACCATCAACCTAAAATCTTTTTAAGAATACTGACTCCTGGCTCAGAGAAATAGTTAAGGTAACTTGTTTAAGATGCCTCTTACACGCAGTCTGGGGTATTACTTTACACAAGGCTCCCACTCTGACTTTGTATTTCAGATTCCTAGGGTTCCAGCGTTCCATGTTAATGTAGGTAGAGTTTTCCTGGGATATAAGTCCACAAGATGCTCAAACAAGGTCCGGTGTGATAAATGGAACTCTGATCCTATTCCTTACTCTGGCTAGCTGGTTGTCTTCTTGACAAAGTAAATTTTGTGTTGGATTTTGATGTTAATTGGTAAAATGTGAACTTTATGCAGATGTGAGGTCAAGCTGTGAAGGCCCCTGAGTCTAATAGATATTAGGGTTTATGTTTTCAGGGAACCTTTCTGCTACCACCCTACAACCTCAACCTGCAACGTATTTTATCCTAAGTATAATAATGGTGTATGTCTGTTATCTGGCTAGTGTCTAGGGTAATGTAAAATGTGCTGTAATAAAATGACAACAAATACACCTAAGAACTCTATGAAAAGTAATTAACAACACCCAGAGTTAAGTTTAAAATGTGAAATCTTTTTTACAATTTATTGTTCCAGTATCACAATTTTGTGTATACTGGAATATTGAAACTCAAAATGATAATTCAAAGGATTTACATAAAATTGATTCAATTTATAACTGAGTATATTATTTTTCACAACTTTAATTAAATATGTCAATCTGGAACAGTGTCAATTTACTCTTGCTCCTATGAATGGGTATTGATTGAAAGAACGTCTGTCTTCATCATAATCTGAATGATCTAATACACATTTGGGAAATGAGAGTAGTTGAGTTTGATATATCAAGTGCCCGGAGACGATTTCTTAACTTAGTATCCTCTGGTATACAGGATGAATTATGTTCACATCACCAGCTTCCACTGCCAAGTCAGGATTCTGCTCTTGAAATATAACAAGGAGGCACACAGTCGATACTGCCTCAAGTCTTTAGATGCAGAAGTATATACAGGTATAGGTTGACCTGGGCTCACTTTGAGTCATAGATGAAACCCGCATCAGAGAAATATTAACACTAATAAGTTTGAGTTGCGATAAATATGGTCAAATCCAGATCGCTTGCTGGTGCAGATCAGCAAAACAAGATCGTACTAATATCCTGTCTTCACACAACTTTAGTGTAATACAAATTTTTCTCAAGTGGCGACGAACGCCGTTTCCAAATGGTTTTTATCACTCTCATAGTATATTAGACGCCAGCCAATCAGGGACTGTATGGCTTATTGCGTCCTTTTTCAAAACTGAACTCAATTTTCAAACCTTGGACTAACTTCCCCTCTATCCTCACTACAGGGCAAACTGAGAAAGATTCAAGTCTGTTCGTCCATCTGTCTTCGTCAATATCTCAGTTATTTCCTAAAAGTTTATAATTCTGACAAGTAATTAGTGATCCTGTTGCTGTCTGTCACACAGTGGTTATATTTTTATTCTTTTATTTATTATATTTACTATTATCGTTTTTCTTCTTCAATTCTTCAATTAACATATTTTCCTATCTACGGTAAGATACATTAACACTTTACTCTTCTATTACCCAATTAATGTCATTGTATTCGTCCCTGTCTTTTATTTTAGCATATAAGAACATTATCTAAGTTTTTCTTCTATCTAACATTCTATGTCCCGCTTGGGTGCCAATTTCAAATTATGTAAACAACAAAATCGAGACACTACCAACTATGCTCCTTTTCTCACCCTCTCTTACTATATTTTCAAAAAATTTCCACGTTAAATCGTAATTTTTTTCTGTAACTGTCGCTCTCATTCAGAACGAAACAGCGCTTTTGTAGTACGTCACACAATTCGACAACGCGTTGGCCGTATGTTACCGTATAGTTACGTTTTTGCCCGAAATACACTGGTGTGTGTGTTTATATATTCTGGCGTGTCCAACAGCGTGGATATAGGCATAGAACTGCGTATCGAGCGAAGAGGGGTTTTGCAAGGCGGCTTTAATATTTTCGTTAATTCTTACTGCAGTTTCGTTCTACACTTCTGGAAAATGTCCGAATTGCTACTATTAGTGGCGTTAAAGTTAAAATCTTACGTTAATTCAGAACGGCAGTTCTGGCACATGTTAATTGTACGTCTCAAGGACGAAACTAGGAAAGCGTGTAAGATTTGACGGCGGGATCATTGTCTAAGCATTACTACGGTATACAATTCAGCGCTCTACTGGCGTAGAGGACGACGATAGGCAAACACACACGGGCGGGTTTATTTATTATCATAGGAGTAAAATCTTACTGAATTTAGCGATTGTTTCACAGATTTCGCTACACACCTCCCTATAGTATTTGACTTTATAAGAGTGGTCTATTTGAACTATTGTCCATGCAGATTTCACTTTACGACAAATTTCACAGTCCTATAAACCGACGAAAGTGTCAGACTATATTCAAATTCGTTCCACGCACGTGGCTGTTACTATCTGACAAGGCTCCAATCATAAGGGTTGTTTATAACATCTAGAAGTGCCCAGCCAATTGTATTCAATCATGCGTGTTATGATGCGATTTGTCTCAACAATTTCCTCCGTGTATTTTAAAATATAATTTTAAAATTTAAACACATGACCTCATTTCCCATATATGGCCCGACTTCTTCCGTTCTCTTAAGTAACCTTTCATATTACGATTTATAACATCGCCTGCAGATAGTTTCATCGCTAACTTGTCTAACAGATGGGGTTCTCTGTAATAATTACACAGAAAATGTCTGGTCGGAAGTGAGGTATGTAATTATCACCTGTACTTCCTTTTGTATTATCCCCACAAATGTCTGAACGCGGTTATAGTGAACAATGCCCCCAGACTGGCATGCGTCTGACGGAAAAGGATTACTTAGAAAGTCACCAATACTTTCCGTTGACCGTATGAAGTCAATCTGGTTTAACAACTTAAGCGATTACAATCCTTAAGGATGGTCAATTAGCCGTGAAATAACACTATTGCAGTATGAAAAGAGGTCAACAAATCTAAGGTACGGCGATGGGACAGGGTTATGTGCGAAAAATGAAGAAATAAATGGATAGTTGCAGAGAGAGTAAATGAGAAAAGGCGAATGGCCAATTCTGTGACACTGTTATAAAGCTGTCGATCTGCCTCAGGCATCAATTACCGTCATACAGTTTTTGTCCGTCAACAAGACTGTGCAGGTCATGCTGTCAGTATGGTCCTCTCATGGAGTTGACGTTCTTGGATTGCTTTCCTACTGCGTTCTTGTCTTCCCCACATGGACGCATGTCTTTGTGCCCGAATGTTAACTTGTTGAACAGATGATATTTCAGTCTGCACGATGTAATGGTAGAGCCATCATGGTGTCGTAATGGTGAAGTAATATAGACATGCATCCCTTCTTCTTCAGTTTTTATTTCAACTTCTTAATCCTCCATTTAAATCTGGAGCATTGTCGTGAAACATTCTAAATCCACATATCTAAATTAGAAAGTAAATGTAAAGCCTAACGAAGTAATTCAATAAAAGGAAAGAAGAATGGTAAAAGAACAGTGCGGTCACAATAGCGTACGCCTGTGTTATAGAACGTCATACTAGTTAAACACGAAATCCCCTTTTTCTACTTCGTCTGCATAATTGTAACGCTTTCACGTTTGCTAGTAAAACCTACTGCATCAAATACACGCGTTTTTAAAAATAAAACTGGTACTGTGTTTCTTAGAAAACCTTGTGATAGACACACTGCGTAATGACCTAGATTAATATTACATTAATGTCATTTTATGCACTACGTAAAAGAAAAGACAACCGGGCTTAGAAGAGAGAGAGAGAGAGAGAGAGAGAAAGAGAGAGATGTACGGAGGAACGCATGCAATACTACCACGTCGCTTCGCGATTTGAAATTAATGCCACCCCACGCGAAAGGCATGCAGGCTTGATTTTTTTTTCAAATAAACAGTGACAAAAAACACTACCAATACGAGGTAAGGTTTAAAAAAACATGGTTAATGCTTATTAGGAAACATGACACAATACTGTTTTACGTCTGAAATCCTGACATTAGCCTGACAGTACAGAAGACACCCAAGCGTATAGAAGTGAACGGGTGGTAGAAGAAAATACATATTTTGAACGCAGCCACTTAGCTCCATTAAATTTATATATTTGGGTGCCTTAGGACTTGCTGACAAAGAATATGTTAGGTGTTAAGCAAATAGTCTAATAATTAACAAATTATAGCCAAAATACTATAGTGGTGTTGTCTGACAACACAGGATCATATTTGCTCATAATGGCGTGTTTGGACACTGCTTTAGAGGAAATGAGGCCACCACGTTAGATCCGATTTGATTGGCTAGAATAATATGTAAGGCGAAACATGATTAGTCGACTGCAAATACTATTTTTGGTTGTTAATGGAAACGATAGGAAGGGTACATTTTTTTCAAATGCTTTTGTAAACATGGTCTCATTGGCTAGACCATTTAATATAGTCAATTAGGAGCGTCTGTTCAGTGCCATTTTTTGAAAATAAACTTTGTAGAAGCAAGTGCGTTGAGAACCAGCTCATATTTTTCTAATAAAAGCCTGGGACAGAGGCAGATCGGAATTGTGCCATAACTCATCGCCAGTCAACGTACTTGTTTAATATTTCCTTGAATTGTGGTAAGCTAGACATATTTGATATCGTTTTGATGAAGATTGAATGTGAATTGATAATTTATGTCTGTATGTGTGTGGTTCAGTAACAAACATGAGGCAAACCCTAGATATTGCTCCCCCATGAACAAAACTTGTCGGAGAGGAGTATAACTGCATGGGAGTGCCAAATAGTACTATGACACCTATCTTATTGAATAGAAGGAAATAATGCTGGAATTGCAGAGGCGTTGTAACCATTAGGGAGAGGAATACTGGTGTATATTTTTACATGAGAAGCTAACAGTTGGCCTACCGCGCTGAACTCGGTGTTTGTTATGTATTGTGCTTCAGTGTGGAAATAGATTATAAATTAGTTCTGAAGTAGGAGGTACAACCTTCTTGTTTCATGGACCGTGGTACTAAAGTATTAAAGCAGCACCTGGTCTGAGTTGTGCTGAATCCAGAGGCTGGTAGCATACTCCTTGGTCAAGATATCGACCAGTGTTGTTTCTCAAGAAAACGGTGAAGCAAGCGAGCAGAGGATACAGTTTCCTGCCGCCCACACAGAAGTTAAGATTTCGTTGGCCAGAGCAGCTCAATCTTGTGTATACCCCCCTCTAAAAGTGACTTTACATTAAATCAAGAGGGACATTTATTTGTTTCAAATAAAAAGAAACTGTGAACCTTTCCAATATTATTTCCACCAGAAACAAACACTTGAAGTCATGATGACAAACAACAACCTAGCTTGAAAGCCAGTATTACCTCATAGTACTACATCACAACTTACACACATATTGTAACAATAATATATGGCAATACAAAGATCCTATCTATAAATTGTGTACATACAACTTGTGATTACATTTTATTGTGATTCCTGGTTCACTTTGTAGTTGAATCAGGATATCTATTGTTGAAAGGAATTAATACATATTTTAAAAGTTAACAATTGACTTATTAAGATAGTCTTATAGAGTGTTCTATGTATGTGAGTGTCACAGTGTTGTAAAGTATTGTGGATTAAATTAAATTGTTTATCTGTCTGTTGGTTGTTGTGACCATACACTTCATCACTATCATAACCCTAGACATTCAACGTAGTCATCACATATATTCCAGAATAAGTCTGACTGAGGTCTAAATGTGGTAGCAAAGGAAGGTCATCTGTAATACACCACACTTATTAGATACAGATACCTTCACAGCTGATCTCAGTCAGTACAGTAAGTCCCCTATAAATATTTATATCATCCCACTTTACCACAATCATGAGACGCTAAAATTTCCTCCATTTTACCCAATCTGTTCAAGCCAGTCCAGTTATATTGGGTCTTGTTATTTCTGTTTGTTCTCTCCCTAAGGTTCTTCAAGTCTCCATAGACTACCCAATTTCTCCTTTTCCAACTTGGTTCCTTTTCATTGGCTTGTGTAGCACTGTTTATATTGTGATGTGTACATTAATCAAGACTTCTTTTTCCGAAGTCACTTGTCTTGACGATTGCTGCATAGGTGATTTGAAACTTACATTATGCATATCAAATTCTAAATTGTTCGCCTATCTACTGTATTGGAAGACCGCTTAGTTAATGTTGTTTCTGTAACTGTTTAACATCTCTATAGGGTACCTCTGCAATTTTCAGTTGTTTCTTGGTTAGCTGCCGAACGTATGTACATTATTCAGAACAGCGATTCAGTAAATACATTCTTTAAACAATACCTGCAACCGGCGCTCCACGAAAGTGCAACAAAGCAACAGAGGCTTGCTACATTACATCACATTACTGCATACAATTACTGCAAGATCTAACACATGTTATTCACATTCTTCCAGTGACAAGATGAATGATTGTTTCGCAGATTAAAAAGTAGATCCAACCTTTCCAGAATTAACGTTTCGGTCTGTTTGGGCCACATTTCAACATACACCTATATTTACATGAGGGCGGTTTAGTATTGACACGTAATTATCATCCTGATAATAAAAACTGAAAGCTGTGGTAGAAAAATAGAAATGAAATAAAATTTTGTCATACATAATCGATGTCCTCATCGCTCAACCCCAGAGGCGTAATTTCGTGAGATCTACACGCACGTTGTCGTTACTCCGTTATGGAAACTTTTCAAATCTCAGCCGTAGAACAGCACTGTGTTGTTAAATGTCTAGACAAGGAGAAAGTGAAACCTGTAGAACTTCTGCAGAGATTAACTACGTAGCATAGAGGGGAAATCCTCTCAAAATCAAATAGGCATATGATAGTGGACTATATACAGAGCTTTTCAACGGCAGACAATCTGATCATCAAATTGTCTGCAATTGTAAACCTCTGTATAGTGCTTGCTGCATACCTTTATCTTGTATAATTTGTGTAGAAGGTTTTCTGAAAACAAAGATGCCTCCAATCTTTCACATGCTCATATTAACCAACCAAGTGACGTGAAAATATCGCGAAAATTCAACGCCTTCAAAAGATGATTTTTGGGGAAAAGGTGATTAGCAATGAACGATATTATATTCATATTTAGAATAATTGTAGGTAGTTTATAAATAAAATTATTTTTCATTAACACCTAATGTTCAAGAAAAATACTCTAGCGTGATGTCTCAGATAGTTAACGCTTGTGCCAAAAGCTACCAATCTACACCGGCTGTGGTGTGCAAACCATCTATCGCAATACAGACAGTACAGTATCTAAAATCTTTGAGGGTTTATTACCTGATCATTATTTTATTTTCGCTTCTCGCTTCCTATGGAGCACAGAGCCACCAATGCACCTGGCTACTTGCAGGAAACCGGCACCAAACCGTTCGTGTACTCCTGTTTCGGTGATTTCTGTACAATTAGTTTCACGCGACAAGATTGCCATCTCAATATACAAACAACATATTAGTCAACTTTCACAACATGCCTGAGGCGGCAACAGTCCGATTGTTTCTGTGTTGCCTTAGAGACACTCTTGAATTACACCAGACTGTTATCTAATTACGTTGTTTTATTTTCTCTGTGACTGCCTGACTGACCGATCCCCAGAACTGGTAATGATCGATCTATGTATTCTGTTTCACTGTTATTAACTTAACACCGGAGTCGGTCAACTGAGTTGGTTTCTGTTGTTGTAGCTTCACGTGGAGAGCTGAGTATTTGTCAGGCTTTATAATTATGTTTGCGGAATCTTGGTCCGCTATACATTCTTGTTTGTTTATTGCTTTTCAGCAGGCACTACCACGTACGCGTGTACACAAACACGTGCCAACACAGACATAGGCTTGCGTAAAACTTTAGGTATGAAGGTTGACAACCGCCTCTATACAATAACGAATATTGTGTAGCAACGTACAGACACCATGTTTACGGTGTGCAATTTTTGACATACGCACATAACTATATACGTCCCACCTTGCACAAACGGAACGCTGTATATTACCATGCCCACAAATAATTATACCTCTTCATGTACCATACCACCTGACGTTAATGGTCGTGTCTCGTCACAAATTCCTTGTCGGCAGTGCTGTATATCTATTGTGTTGTTGACGTCTGTCCATACCCCGATATTAAACTGCCCAGTATCTCCTCTCTTTATCGCCCGCTGTCTCTTTTTTTTTTTAAATCTTTCCAGTTATCACAATATATTTCAGCTTTCCTCCGCTCACAAAATGCCTAAACAAAGTGTATTGTTTCCGTCGAATAGAAATAAGATTCCTCTGCGTTATGGTTTCTTTCAGGAAAATCAGTCCTCTTGTTAGCTGTCAATGGTGTTCTTACCACTCTTCTGTAAAATCATATCTCTGTGGCCTCCAAGGATTTGTTTGTTTGTTTTGTTTCCCACTGACTGGTCATGTCGCACTTCCACATGTCAGCACCGACTGTCTATATCCATGAAGAGCTTTATTTTTCCTACTTCCATTTACAAAGATTCGTTGCATAATCTACTTTTAATTTTATTGAACTCTGCTTATGTTTGGATTATTCTGCTCTTCAGCTGTGGCATACATCTTCCATCTGATGATATTAACGTACCTAGGCATTTTAATTTACAAACATATCAGAATCTTTATTCTCCAGAAAATACATTGATATGTACTGACATGATATAATAAAATACAACATGGCATATAGGAGAATCATTAGAATCAACTGTAGTGAAGTGTATCTGTATCACAACACGCTCAAATTCCCCGCTTCAAAACCTAGTTAATGTATTTTTACAATCTATAAATAACCACAAAATTTTGAAATTTGTCTGGGGCACAGTCAAATCTACCGCCAACAATTTAACTAGAGTATTTGAATATTTCTAAGAAAACAAGTAAAATTTTACAACCCCCTATACACCCACCCCAATATTTAGTGAAGGACGTAGTAAAATTTAACAACCAATCAAATCGTTACCTCGTTTTGTAGGCACAAGAAAATTTTGGTTGTAGTGAAATAATGCCCATTTTGGGTTTTTGAATAAACTTAAATAATTTATTTCTCCCTAACTGCAGATAATAAAAAGAAAAGGGATATCTTGAATTATAGGGCTGATATTGCTAAACACATAAACATAATGGTTCCCTCATAATAATATTATCTTACCTTTGTAAAATTTAATTTAGTGATATTTTCATATCAGGGTAAAGGCACATTTAATTACTTAAAAATTACCCAGATGAAAAGGCTAAGGAATAATTAAAGGAAACCTATATATGACGATAGAGGGAAATTGGCCGTTTAATTATCACTTTTGATAATTAAAATCGGTCCATAAATAACTAAGATATATAATAGACAAATTTAGTCAGATTAACAAACACACTTAAAATCGCTCAAGTTTATAATCCCACAAAAATAGTTAACTTTTTTGACTCGTCTTCTGATTGGTTGAGGGTAGGGTGATAAAAATTAACACCTCCTTGTAAAATCAGGCCATTGTATTTTGAAAAGCCATGCCAAGCTGACATCAGCGGGAAGACTTTGTGACCAAGCCTTTGCCGTCTGGACTAGAAAGCAATGTTAAAACCTTTTTACTGCTAGTCAAGCATGTGTATGTGATTATTCTTTACTTGGGGGTAAGACAGATAATTTTATTTGTATATTTTATTAACATGTAACAGGCTTTGTGTGTGCCATATGTCGTAGATTTTAGATAGGAGAATTAAGACTTGGGTTGGTCCCTTCTAAATAGGTTGGAATGAGTGAGAGTCACAGTGTGAGTTAGTAAAATGAAATAGAATTTCCACAAGTGAGATGATAGACTGTGATATAGAGGCTGTCTCTGAAAGCGAAAAAAAAAAATTCTTCTCTCTCTCACATATCTTCTACGACAGTTTGTATAGCGTCAGATAGTCTAAACACACATATATATATATATTACCTATATGTCTATCTACTCACGGGCACGCACATACACGTGACGACAGTTAAACACACAGACGTGGGAAATTCTATAACAATGAATATATATATTAGAACGAGCTGACCAACGCACTGATTTAGTTCAAGAGAGATTTTATTATTATCATCTAAAAAAAAATCTTCTCACAACACCAACAATTTCATCAAGGAAAAACAACATATACAAATAGTCATAAAATTCAAGACAATGCTACACGGATAATAGCCCGTTAGAATCTTACTCTAGGTTTAGCCCACAGCCCCGTTAAGAGAACAGATGATGGCCCAAAGAGTTATAGATACATAGGGTTGAGTCTAAGAGGTTTCTTTCTTTCTCGTAAATGTATGAACAGAGTTGGATAATCTGATTTAGCCTAAGAAAAAGAAACTCTAGCATTAGTAACAAATTCTGCAGATTAAAAAGTTAAGACAGCAAATGGGTGACAATAATACAACGGTAAAATAACACTCAGACCTGCGTACACTCTTATTCATTCAGCCATGACCATGTGCTCACAGTTATACTTACAGCTTTGCTCGCTGCCTCTGGGAACATAATAAATTCTAGGACCTTCACACAGACCCGTAAATGCAGTTCTCGACCAAGAAATCCCCAGTTCCAACAAGACGTACTGAATTTCTATGTCGCAGGGAACGATTCCTTGGGTGTTCTTATTTTTCGGATGTCTGTTAAGTCACATAAAATTTGTCCAGGCACGAAAGTTAGCAGAGCACAATGTCTTTAGCTTTGGTTTCTAGAATTTAAGGAATGTCAGATCGTTGTCTACTTTCAGGAAGGTACTATATTTGGTCACCACAATACTAGTCAAAAAATCTGTCGGAATGTTAATGTTATTCTTGTAACTATTCTCGCCGCCAGGCAGCATGCACATTTAAATTTGTGGAGCAATATGAACCGGCTCAAAAGCCCAATATATATTTCTAGTCTTTAGAAACCGTTAGTGGGATTCGTATTACTGTCTATCTCTGATGGCATATGCACTGTCAGACCAGTGTTACTTGAAAAAAAACCCACGTGGTTAAAGATAGGAAATGTCTATGCTTCTCACAAATATGTCTCTTTACTAAACGCTGGCAAGTTGGGATCACCCCAATAATCACTGAATGAAGAAAAACAACATATAATATAATATACAGAATATGTACTCGTTATAACTTTACATTTTAAACGGCAAGCCTACAACTTGACTTATTATTTAAAACTTCCCGTGAAGTAAGTTATATAAAAATCGATCATCAGGAATTGGGAATATCTGCGTATTCCGTCAATATTCACTGATGTCGCATCTAGCATTTATCAGTTAGTTTAGAAAAAGATACTCGACTGAGTAGTTAGCAGTTAACTAAATTCATTATAGTTACATGTTTGTTAAGCTAGAAATATAATTTATTCTGCTTTCCACTGTATGCGACACTAGAAAATATTACAGACTTATAAATTAGTCGCACTGCACCAAATCTAGCTAGTGAAATAACACTTTAACCACTTCACAAAATATTAGATAATAATATATGATATCTCACCACAGCACTACGGTAACACCACGACTAGGATAATTCACTAGATAGGTAGTTAGAAGCTCGTCACAAATCTGACGAGAACTATGAAATTCACTATACAAGCTTCATTCGCTAAGCACGCGTGTTCCGTCTACTGAATATGTTGAAGACTGAAATGAAATCAGATTTCAGCTCCTGGGTGGATATTTGAAAACAGGGGCAAACAATCCCACATTTTCTCAAACTCCGAAATCATCTCCCCTTTTACGTGTAAAACACCTACGTCAGCTTAACGCGGGTCGTAACTGCCATCAGTGACCGAGAGCGCGCGCGTGAGTTGCAACTCTCAGACAGCCGTCTCCAGTGCGGAGCGATTTTTCACGCTAAGCCGGAGCTATTCTGACGACGACTCTGAACTGACACTTATACTACTTCGTACCTCACGCTGACCGGGGCCCACAATGAGCCGTGTCAGCTGGGATTTCCAGACAAATGTCTGAAACTGCGACTATAAGGTGTAAATATTCGCTCCTACGTAAGCGTTCGGCCGATGCAACTCGTTGTTGACCGGTGAAAAATGCAGACGGATGTCGGCTCTCTCCTAGCATTCTCACGCGTTTACGTCGAGAATCTAACTCAGGAGTGTCGTGTCATCTGAAGGTGCAGACCCAAGTCGGCTCGATGTCTGAGATGGACTGCAACTTAATCGCACTTCTCGTCTGACTGACATCTATGTAATAGAATCACTATTGCGATTCTCCATTTTTGAGAAAAGAAACAGGTAACGTTAAGGAATAGTATGAAAATATATTTCGCAAACGAATGGATGCAAAATATACAGGAAAAGGAAATAAAAAAAGAGATAACAAAATTAAAGAATTCGGATGAAAGAATAGGAAGACGCTATAGGCAATTTAATGATCAAAACCTACGTGACACCATAGTTTTACTTCGATACTGTCTAGATGGGTGAGTTTGTGTCACGACGACCTAAGTAGGAATGTACCTAAGCAGACTTATTGGGAAGTGAAATAAATGTGTAAAAATGTTTGGCAATTGGCCTTACAAATTTGCGACTGTAAGTGAGTGTTAATAAATTGATATCGGCTTCTGGAGTGCCACAATGTTTAAATATTATATAAAATCATGTAGGGAATGTTAGAACGAAGTTATCAACAAGTTACAGTGCTAGATTATGCACACCATGACTATTGTATGGAAGACAAACCCGAATGATGGACATTGGCTTTGAATCAACACTGAAGAAGAGTGATTACACGAAATTGATTGTAGACAACGGAAGTTAAGGTCTGGTGCAATTTGTCAGCACAATGGGCTGACCCAGATAAGCTTTAGATTGATTAGGGATGAAAGAGATGAGACAGGTCTACAAGGGATGGATTATTCTTATTCCAGGTTGAATTACCAAGTACTACGTTGCTGCCATAACCTGAGTGAAGAACATATGGGAGTGAGGGCTCCTGATACAGTTTGAAGCCACAACCCTTATCTTCATCTAGAAGGCGCAACTTTTGGTGATGCTGAATTACTTGAGAAAACAGCAGCAATTATATTTTACCAGATAAGTCCGGTTCATCCCAAAACCACAGTTCATATTATAAAACTAATTTCCTGGGAAATGATGACACTAAGTAGACTGATATTGAAAGAGTGGTGATAGTATCCAACATAGTAACAAGAACAGAGGGTTTAGTCATTCCAGTGACTTTTGTTTACAGACATGGACAGAGTGTCCAACATATTTATTTCTGTTTTGTAAATATCCTTTTCTTGATTTTTAAGAATTCCTGACCCCATAAAGATTGAGGTACAGGAACAATAAATTGTACATAACCTTTAAACAGTCTTGCTTACTTAAATTTGGTTAAGTTGAAGTTCTGTCTTTTTTTGAAATTACATATATTGCATACATTACCCTAGACACTTAGCCACATAATACCACAGAGATTACTTTACACTGGGTGAGATCAGAAGAGGTAGCGGATAGGGACCCCGAGAAATACTTACTTAATTACTTACTTAGTCGTTCCCCTTCTACCGTGAGGTGTAGAGGTTTGGAAGAGAGAGCGCCAGACTATCCTATCGGCTGTCTTCCTCCTGGCCTGGTTCCATTCTAGTCCTCGGTCCTTCAAAAATTGTCTAATGTTGTCCTCTCAGCAGACTCTGGGTCGTCCTCGGGGTCTGGATCCTTGGCTCTTTGTTTCCCATGCTTGTCGTGGTATCCGATCTTCTCCCATTCAGCAGACATGGCCAAACCATCTTAATTGGGACTGTTTTACTTGGGTCTGCAGGGGGTAGGATTTAAGACCTTGACGTATCGTCTGGTTGCGTACCATGTCTCTTCTTGTTACTTCAACCACCTTTCTCAGATACCTCATTTCTGAGGTTTGGATCTGGCTTTTGTGGGTTGTAGTCATTGCCCATGACTCGCATCCATGAGTCAAGACTGGGACATAGGTGGAGCGGTAGACAGCCATCTTCGTTTTCTTACCAACCTCTCTCTTGCTGAGGAATCCTCGATTTATGGCTGTCGCGAGGTGCGTTTTGAGGAGGATGGACAGCTTGGATGGAATGGAAGAATAAAGATAATAATGTCTTACTGATAGCTTCCAAGTTTGAAGAAACTGCCTCTCCTCTGGAAATAGTGTACCAGAAATTTACTTAAAAGAGAATTCTAGCAACTAAACAGGATATTTTCTGGACGATAAATTCTTCCTCAGTGATCCTACAAAAGGACTGTGTAAAGCACACAAGGTTGAGAAAGAGATTTGGTGTCCAGCCACAATTAAAATATCCCAACCCAATAGAAGTTAATTGAATTATGGCTGAGCCCCCAGGGTATAGATTTATATTTAAAACAAAATACAACCCAAATAAAGTTAACAAGAAAAATAACAACAGACTCTGTTATGTAAAGTTGGATAAAAGGGTATAGAATCTTACATTTCTTATTATACATATAAATATGAAAAAAAGAGTTTAACTCTACTGTTTAAAAAAAACAACTAGTTTGGTCATCACTTGGACCAGAGATCTTTTCTATGGTAGTGTTGCTGGTAGGTGTTAATACTCATCTCCTCAAGGACTGTAGTAGCTGCGGAGATGATTTTGGTTCGGACTCTCTTGGTTTGGTCTGCCCCAGCAAGTTGGTCTCATAACAGTTAATGGGTTCAGAGGGTGTCAGAGTTTGCTTCCCTGGACTCAGTGCACATCACAGATAAGGATGGGGTAAGTCACCTCTGCTGAATGCCTCTTCTGTTTATGGGATGTGTGGTATGGTTACTGGGTGATAGGATATGGTTGGGTATGATAACCTATTTGATAGGGTATGGTGGGTAAGGGTAATCTTTGGTACCATGGACGCGTACCCTGGTTTGTACCCTGGACCTGGTTTAGGTATCTGGTAACCGCAACCTGGTTTAGTACTGTGTAACCACAACTTGGGTTAGTACTTGGTAACCGCAACCTGGGTGAACTGGAAACAATTTAAATCCCATTAGTGGTTTCAAGAGTAGTCATCTCCTAAGTCTGATGGCCGGTAAGCGTCCATCAGAAATTAAATTAACACAATGCTAACTATCATTTAGTAACAATGTGTGATCTATTTTCTACCAAATACTTCTTCTTAACTGACATTATAGCGTATATTGAGTTCTCAGTCTCTATCTGGCTGTCTGCTTATTTACAGCAGTGGTTTTCCCCATGTGGGCAATGAGTTTCACAAACTGTGAGGTAGGGGCTAGGGTCATCAAATGGGTGAGAACCACAGGTTCACCTAGTGCCCATAGAGCAGTATTTTAATTCTGGGGTCACTGTCAACAATGGTTTGAGAACCACCGGGTAATAGTTTCATATGCTGCTTTAACTTGGTGGGGTGTCATTGCTGCCAAGGTCTGAGAACCAATGATTTACATTCTTGCTTACTCGAGCAGTAAATCATTTGGAGGGTAGTCATGGTCTCAAGGCTTGAGAACTGCTGACTTACATTTTGTCAGTCAAGTGGTAAATTCATTAAATAGCTAAATAATTGCAAGCATTCTTAAAGTCCTGGTTCCTGTAGCAAATAACATTCATTTACTGATAATAAAATAGTTCTTCAATCATACAACATGGTATATGCATAGGATTGCATTAAATACATGTAAAGAACCTTCCATAATGAAAAACACATTAATGTCCCTTATGTGACAAAGTGAGAAGAAGTGATTGAGAACACTGTTATCAAGTTTGTAGTCTTGACAGAGAACACAGAAGCTTTATAAGAAATAGAAAATAGAAGGACCACTAATACACTTCTGTTTTGCTTGGGTCAATATGCAAATCTCAAAGTAACAACAATAATATAACCCTGTCTTATTTCTGCCAGGCTGTGAAATAAAGATCAGTGGTTAATTAGGTCTATGACCTTAGCAACTCATACATTAGTTTGAGTGATCTGTAAATAAGCAAATAACAATTATTGTCACTGAAAATGGAAATGCATTTAAACTTTACAAAAAGTTACTGCAATAGCAAGCTGTTGATAAACATATGATTATTCATATTATAAAATCTACAGTATTAGATCTACTCACTTCGCTCAACTGAATTCACTACCAGAGTTTTGCAACATGTACAAAGTAGCCTCGACCGAGGCCCATAAAATCACATCTGCTTCGAACGATGGTTACCAGAAGAATGACGGCTTAAAATTCCCTCCAAATTCCAGGAGGCTGTTCCGGGCAGGGGTGGGCTGTGTGCAAATTCTGTTCTGGTCCCAGGGGTATCAAGTTACCTTCATTTCAACTCGCCCTAGCATCCACCGTTGCCGGCTGTTTTACATGCGTCCAGTTCATGAACAAACAAAGACGGTCGACTTCCTGTTCGTAGCCTGTTTTTTCACCTTTTCAAGTAAAATGACTTTCGCTGGCGAAGTGAATAATTTATTGTCCTGGACAGTGAGAATCCTGAGCTAGTAAAATACTGTTAAATCTAAGACTAGCGAGAGAGAGAGAGAGACTTTTGGTTTCTTGTCAAATGATAGGAGAAATTTGTAGAGGAAAAAATAATAGACAGAAGAAAAGGTCGGGGAGAGTCGTTTCACGACAATGGCCTGAAAAAGTCTCCCAGCTGCTGCTTTTCGAGTGGCCAACTCTTCTTTGATGCCTCCCTTTCGGTCTATAATAGCTCCGAGGTATTTAAAGTGGTCGACCTGCTCCAGGACCTGTTCTCCCAGCTTAATCTGATGTCTTCTTTCTTCTCGTGATATCACCATGGATTTTGTTTTAGAGCTGCTTATGACCATCCCTATCTTCTCCAGCTCTTCCTTCCAGACTTGCAGGTTGGTTTGGAGATGTGCCTCTGATTTAGCAATCAGGGCAACATCATCAGCAAATGCCAGCTCCGAAATATAGACTTGTCTCATCTTCCAGTACCCCACTGAATACTTTCTTGTTCTCTCCTTACATGCCTTGATTACATCGTTCATAAGGAGTATGAAGAGGTAAGGAGATAGGATATCACCTTGTCTTACACCAGTGGTGGTCCTGAACTCTTCTGACTTATGGTTTGCTGTCCTCGCATAATTTCTGCAAGACTTGTAGAAGCTCTGTATAGCATGAATCAGAGGTGCTGGAATATTCTTCCTTGCCAAACAGTCCCAAAGTTATCTCCAGGGGACCCTGTCAAACGCCTTTCCAGATCTATGAAACAAAGATGCATCTCACTCTTATACTCAAGGGCCTTTTCACTCAGCTGTCTGAGTGTGAAGATTAGGTCTTGAGTACTTCGGTTTGCTCGGAATCCGTACTGGACCTCATCCAATTGTGGCTCAGCTAGGCGTCGGAGTCTCTGCTCTAGGATTCTAGAGTAGATTTTACCAGGGACACTGAGAAGGGATATGCCTCTATGGTTTCCACACTGTCGATTGTCACCCTTTTTGAAAATTGGTGTTATGATGGCAATCTCCCAATCCTTTGGTATGGTCTTGTTGTACCACGCTGCCTGTAAAACCCTTAAGAGTAATAGATCGCCTGATGCTCCCATGAACTTAACCATTTCTGGTGTTATACCATCATGCCCTGCTGCTTTGCCCATCTTGATTTTCTCCAGTGCTGCCTTCAGTTCTTCCATCTTTATGTCATCTTAACCATCATTGGTTTTCTCTTCTGTGCTAGTGTTTATCATTTCTGATGCTTCACCATGCTCACCATCCAGGAGTTCTGAGAAATATTGTTTCCATCTTTCCATTACTTCCTTCGGGGCAGTAGGCAATTTGCCTTGCTTGTCCTTCATAAATTTGAGAGGGCATTGTTTTTCCTTCCTCATGTTCTTTAGGGTCTTATAGAACAATTTCTGGTTTGCTTGTGCATCTTTTTCTAGCTTTTCACGTGAGTATCCCTTTTCTTTGTACAGAGACAGGTGTCCCTCGCCATTCAGGCAGATACTCGCCGATTTCGGAGGTACCCATTAGAGCTGGATCGGCTCAGGAACCGCCAATCCCTGGTCGACGACACTCCTTCAAATGTCCTCGCCAGGTCTCGAGTTAATCCAGTCCAATTCCCGGTCGACGAAAAATCCTCAAATGCCGTCGCCTGGGTTTGATCCTGAATCACCCGGTCGCCAGAGCGGTGTTGTAACCACTACGCTAGCGCGGCTCCATATCTGGTCTTAATTTCTGGCTCTCTCAGCTTGTAGGTCCTAATGCTCATTTCTCCTGCTCGTTTACTTGGTTTCTTGCGTGATGTTGGGCAGTTCCTAGGCTGGGCAACTCTTTCAGTTGTTCTTTTGATTGTTAGCAGGTAGTGATCACTTCCAGTCTCTGGCCCCCTCCAGACTCTAGCATCTCGGACATATTTGAATGAGCTTCTCCGAACAATGGCATAGTCGATCACTGACTTCTCATTCTTTGTTGGTTCACATCTAGTGTATGCATGTATGCGCTTATGGGGGAACTTTGTGTTTGTAATGATCAGATTCTGCTCACTGCAAAATCTAAGGAGTCGCTTTCCATTGTCATTGAGTGTATCTTCTCCATATCTTCCGATAACTCCACCCCATCTAGCATGGTCATTTCCAACTCTGGCATTAAAATCTCCGAGCATGATAACTTCATCTAGGCAGTCATCCACTTTCCTTTGAAGCAGCTCGAAGAATTCCTCCTTGACCTCTGCTCTCTCATCCTCATTTGGCCCATACACTATGACCAGGTTGACTATGGTTTCTCCTTCTTTTAGTTTAACAACCATAATGCGCTCCGAGACAAAGTTCCATCCCTTGATACTATCTTTTTGATTTTGGGCCTCAATGCAACCCACGCCCCCTTTAGCTCTTTCAGATATGGGTACACCACTGTAGAGCAACGTGTTGCCATCGAGATCCATGACTCCTTGTCCTTTTATCTTTGTTTCCGTTATAGCCAGGATTTCTAGTTTTGCTTTCCTCATCTCTTCCATCAGCTCCTCTTCCTTCCCATTTATACTTCTTGTGTTCCAAGTTCCATAAGTCGTAGTCCGTAGTCCGTTCCAGTTCGTCGCCTTTAGAATCAGTCCAGTTTTCTCTCTTGTATTGCTCGTAATCGTGATTTAAAGCAAACAGGTGATTGGCCTGTTGTGCCTTTGCATGGTGGAGGGGCTGCCTCCTTACGGCCTGAGAAATACATTATCATCATTCTTTACTCAGGGAACTTACATAGCTTGACCTCACCTTGTTAACCTTTAATTTTATTAACATCAAAACCTCTTATCACATCTACATAAAGTAAATTTACATAAGCTCATACAGCGTTAATGAGGGCTGTTACATATCAGAATCTTTATTCTCCAGAAAATACATTGATATGTACTGACATGATATAATAAAATACAACATGGCATTATAGGAGAATCATTAGAATCTACATCAAGTAAATTTTCATAAATTCATACAGTGTTAATGAGGGCTGTTACCACATCCATACATACAAACATACATACATACATACACACATAAATACATACATACACAGTGGCGAACATATACAATAGTACCTATCTAGTCATAAATCTGTAACTACAGACAGATGTTTCGTTATCAACTTTTTAAAACTGCCAGGTAACGTTAACAACACCAGTCTTGACAAATTAGCTTTTACTGTATTCAGGTGGAGACCATAACATTCTTGTTCTTTACTCTGGTAATCTTAAGTGAACGGATGGTGTACAATCGAACACGTTAAATCGATCGTCGTAATAACATTGTTTGTTTCTTAGCGTCAACAATATGAATAGTAAGTGCATACTTTATAGTAAACTCCGAACCTAATGAACTACATTTTTTTTGTCACGCGGGAGATGATCGCACACAACGAAGCCCAAGACACTCATATTTTGTAAAGCGTTGTTTCTCAAAGAGGTTACGCGTACTGTCGAGTGTATGCATAAGGGGCTCAAAGAGTACGCTACAGAATTGTTCATTTTACTTTTCCACACTTGTTTTTTAAGTGCAGAAAACAATTTAATATATGAATGGGGTACGCCGGTAAGACTCCACTCACATAAGGAGGAGTCGATTATTTTAAGTTTGGGGAACACTGCTGTAAAGTATGTATGTTTGTGTGTGTGTGTGTGTGTGTATATATATATATATATATATATATATATATATATATATATATATATATATATATATATATATATATATATATATATATATATATATATATATATATATATATATATATATATATATATATATATATATATATAGTCAAAGCAATAGCAGAGGCTATATTCTTTACAGCTTTTAAAATAAATGTTTATAGTTTTTTTCTCCAACAGCTGAACATCCTAGTTGATGGGTTTCCTAGATAAGTACTGTTTCTTTGACCGAAAGAGTCATACTAAAGGGATGAGTAGAAAGATGGCCGCAAATCAATTCGTATACAAATTGACAAGTAGAAAGAAACCACTCTAACATGATTATGAATCAAACTATAGATATGGCGAATGTCATGGTTCAAATGCAACATAACGTTGTTTTTTGGTGTTTTTTTTAAATAAGGTTTCCCGATTGCTTTGATCACCGGGGAAAATTCAAAAGTTCCTTTAAATTACTTTATTCAATATTTACTCTTGTATATAAAGTCAAACATATATCAAGGAAGCTCGATTAACAAGGAACGTGAAACCTTGTAATGTTCTGGTCAATATTTGGCTGAATGTCTGAAATTCGCTGAATATCTGAATTTGGCTGAACATTTCAGCTCTGCCTACAAATTCATGACCATTATTCGAGCAAGTACAGACTTACATAATTACATCATCCAACAGGCAAGGACTATGATATTACTGTATATATTTCACTATTTGTTTCTTGATTTCACATTTTGTAGGCCTGTTGAATCATATGGATGGAAGAACCCCTCCGAAATTTTGGGACTAGCAGGAAATATGAGTAAAGATATTTTTAACGTAAAAATTTGTTTCATAAAATTTTCATATAGTATCATGCCAGGTCTAATAACTCAATTTGCTACATAATTTTTTTTTTTGCTTGTGTTTTGTCAGTTTACCACATCTGTCGACTGGTCAACGTATTGCCCATCCCTGGACTTGAGGAAGGTAGTGCTTGCGGCAAAGAACGTTTAACGTTCATAACTCAGATATAAGATAGAAGAATGAGAGAAAATCAAGAAATAGGAAAATAATAAATAAAATGACACAGAAGAAGTAGAATAAGAAAGAGAGAACAGGTGTTGATGGAGAGAAAAAGAAGAAGGAGAGACGGAATCACAAGACAAATCGATGAAGAAATTTATGAACAGGAAAGCAAGAAGAAGAAAGAGGTGATGAGGTAGACTAAATAAAAAATAATTAAACAAGGACAGCAATTTACACATGTACAATTTTTTAAGTTATATATTTATATTGTTATCTTGTTCGACAATACACGTTTAGCATCATCGAAGAAAGAACGATGTACTGCGTCAAAATGTAATAAAGCATTTTGAATTTGCGTTCAGCGTTTACCAACATCACTTACTAAAAAAAGTAATTGCATCCCTAAACACGTTTTCTAAATTAATGAAACACCAAGCAGACGTTTTTATTTGTATTGACTGAAATTTCTGCTTGTTCAACAACATCTAAACATTCGTGTATCGAGAGTAAAGATTACTTTTCAAGATTAGTGTGTTAAAAATTGCTACAAGCGATAAAATATCTAGAATTACGTCATCGATCAACATAACTCCAAATGTGACACAATTTGCCTCATTCTGGTATCACTGACCCGTTATTCTTATGTCTATTTATTGGATGTTTATTTTATTGTTCTTAACTGTAATTTTTTAATCTGTCAACTTGGGGACAACATGTCGTTCAAAGAGTTAAAAAAAAAATAAAATCTAAAATAAAACAAAACACACACAATAAACTGATATCAGAAGTGTGTTATTACTTTGACTGAAAGCTTTACAGAACAGAAAACAACAGGAGATTGGTTTTTCGAAGTGCTTTTCAAAGCCAAGACGGTGGAGGACAAGAAGGGAAAAAAGGATCTTGATTTCTCTACCTGTCATGTAACCTTTATTTTTTTCTCCCTCACATTTATTTTTGTAATTATAGATCTCCATATGCAATAGTTCTGAGGGGTTCACCATTCATGTAAGTACGGTTTTCTGATGACCGACACTACAACTGATGCGTTATTTATTTAATTTTGTAAATGCGAACAAATTATATAATGAAATGTAACGCTCTATGTTAAAGTGGACTCAGGGAAAATTTCACCAAATGGATTTTTTTTTTTTCATACCTGGGAGACATCTTCATGATTTGAAACTCTCTTTCAAGTCGTCTGTAAAAATGTTTTGTTTGTCTAAATGTTTCTTGCTTAAAACAACAGCTTCGAGATTATATTATTCTGTAACGAATGAAGCCGTGAGTACAGACTGAACAACGCTTAAGATGCTAGTGTGCATAAGAAACGTGTGTTTGGTGAATCGAGTTCTGTGTTATTATTGCCAGAACAAGGGATTCTTTCCCCATCCCTCCACCCTCACCCCTACCTCATAAAGCTAAAACCTAGTATAATGAAGTCTCTAACACTTCAGCACCCTGCAGCAGTGCGTGCTATGATACTACCTTTGTGTAACCACTTTTCTATTATATTTATTATTTTTTTAGTCGATCGAAAAATGTCACACTATTATAAAAAACTTAATGTAACGAAAACGCCAGAGCACGACTGTTTGAGATTTGTTTTTTCAGGAATAGATAAAACCATTCATATTTATGTTTGCCACTTTCCACGACAATTTTTTTCTCTTTTTTTTTTTTTTTTTGTGGCGGCTGCCGATGTTTTTGAGTTTGTCTTGCCCGGGGAGAAGAAGTAACAGTTTGGCTGTCACGTAGGAAGTACTGTATTGTGTTTTTGTAATTCCGTAGTGTTTTCTTTACATTTTTATGTTAAGTAATTTCACCATTTCTTTTCTGAATTGATTATTTACACAATATATGAGGTAAACATTGTTGTAAACAAAAACAGAATCTTTAAACAAAACTTTGTCAAATGTATAAATGTATTTCTGACGAGCAGTTCACAAAATGGAGTTGGAGTAAACACAACACATATCACTGTCAGCTGACAGTCTACTACAGACGATCCTGCTTTTTTTTAAAGTCAGCAGTCATAAATTAACGGAACAACAAATAACTGTAAGTACCTTTCGTGAAGAGCGTAGTGGTTTTTTTTTCTTTCGTATCGCGTTAAGAGGTCAATAAATGTGCTAATAACTCTAGACCGGATGCTGTTCTCCCACTGTATTAGAAATTGGTAGTTTTTATTTAAAAAAATATCATTTGATACAACCGTATAGCTCAGTAGTTAATTTGTTAAATCATTTTATACAAACCCATGGTTCCGTGATTATTTTTTTAAATGATGTTATACAAACCTTTAGCTCGGAAGTTAAATTGTTATGTCATTTTATAAAAACCCATAGCTCGGAGGTTAATATGTTAAATCATATTATACAAACCAATAGCGCGGAAGTTAAATTGTTATATCATGTTATACAAACCTTTAGCTCGGCAGTTAAATTGTTATGTCATTTTATACAAACCTATAGCTTGCAGATTAATTTGTAATATCATGTTATTCAAACCTATAGCTCGGAAGTTAAATTGTTATGTCATTTTATACGAACCTATAGCTCGGAAGTTAAATTGTTATATCAGGTTATACAAATCTATAGCTCGGAAGTTAAATTATGTCATTTTATACAAACCTATAGATCGGAAGTTAAATTGTTATATCATGTTATACAAACCTATAGCTCGGAAGTTAAACTGTTATATCGTTTTACAAACCTATAGCTTGGAAGTTAAATTGTTATATCATGTTATACAAACCTATAGCTCGGAAGTTCACTTGTTATATCATGTTATACAAACCTATAGCTCGGAAGTTCACTTGTTATATCATGTTATACAAACCTATAGCTCGAAACCTCGAATGATTCTTGGTGGTTTCTGACAAGACAAAGAAAGTTTAGGACTAATTGCTCTCTTGGGTATGTCTTAATTAACGACTAATATGATGTTGTATGTGGGGCTATCAACATCACGTAAAACTAATACTTACTTACTTAGTCGTTCCCCTTCTACCGTGAGGTGTAGAGGTTTGGAAGAGAGAGCGCCAGACTATCCTATTGGCTGTCTTCTTCCTGGCCTGGTTCCATTCTAGTCCTCGGTCCTTCAAAAATTGTCTGTTGTCCTCCCAGCGGACTCTGGGTCGTCCTGGGGGGTCTGGATCCCTGACTCTTTGTTTCTCATGCTTGTCGTGGTAGCCGATCTTCTCCCATTCTGCAGACATGGCCAAACCATCTTAGTTGGGACTGTTCTACTTGGGTCTGCAGGGAGTGGGATTTTAGGCCTTTTGACAGCGGGTGGGATTTTAGATAACAGATCTTGTTGCGGGCCATCTCTCTTCTTGTTACTTCAACCACCTTCCTCAGATACCTCATTTCTGAGGTTTGGATCTGGCTTTTGTGGGTTGTAGTCATTGCCCATGACTCGCATCCATATGTCAAGACTGGAACATAGGTGGAGGGGTATACAGCCATCTTCGTTTTCTTACCAACCTCTTTCTTGCTGAGGAATCCTCGATTTATGGCCTGAAAAAGTCTCCCAGCCGCTGCTTTTCGAGTGGCCAACTCTTCTTTGATGCCTCCCTTTCGGTCTATAATAGCTCCGAGATATTTAAAGTGGTCGACCTACTCCAGGACCTGTTCTCCCAGCTTAATCTGACGTCTTCTTTCTTCTCGTGATATCACCATGGATTTTGTTTTAGAGCTGCTTATGACCATCCCTCTCTTCTCCAGCTCTTCCTTCCAGACTTGCAGGTTGGATTGGAGATGTGCCTCTGATTTAGCAGTCAGGGCAACATCATCAGCAAATGCCAGCTCTGAAATACATACCTGTCTCATCTTTCAGTACCCCACTGAATACTTTCTTGTTCTCTCCTTACATGCCTTGATAACATCATCCATGAGGAGTATGAAAAGATAAGGTGACAGGATATCACCTTGTCTTACACCAGTGATGGTCCTGAACTCTTCTGACTTATGGTTTGCTGTCATCACATAATTTCTGCAAGACTTGTAGAAGCTCTTTATAGCATGAATCAGAGGTGCTGGATGTCGTAGATTTTTGATAGGGGAATTAAGACTTGGGTTGGTCCCTTCTGAATAGATTTGAATAAGTGATAGTCACAGTGAGAGATAGTAATAGCAATAGAGTTCCACGAGTGAGATGGTAGACTGTGATAGAGGCTGTCTCTGAAATCGAGAAATCTTCTCTCTTTCACCTATCTTCTACGACAGATTTAGAGGAGTCAGACAGTCTAAACACATATATACATTGCATATATATTCTATCCACTCACGTGCACGCACATACAAGACGACAGTTAGACGTACAGACGTGGGAAAACTATAACAGATGATTTTATAGATATTCTAGAATGAGCTGACCAACACGCTGATTAAGTTTAAGGGCAGTTTTAATTATCATCTAAAATCCCATCACAACACATAAAATTACATCAAAGCATATACAAATAGTCATAAAAATCAAGGAATTTCTACAAGAAATGATAGGCCCACAGTTATGATCTTCCCTCGATGTTTAGCCCACAGTCCCGTTAGGAGAACGATGATAGCCCAAAGAGTCACAGATACATATGATTTGGGTCTAATATTTTCCCCTTTTGAAGGTATGAACTGACTTTGATAGCAGTATCTATTCTAAGGAAAAAATATAGTTTAGCAACAAAATCTTGCATAAGGAAAGTTACAAAGGGAGTGAATCAAACGAAGAACATCCTTCAGTCTACTTTCACTCGGTTCTTTCATCAGGGCCCTGACTCACATAACCTTACCTACAATCGTGCGGTTGTTCGCCGTCTGGCGCAAGCCTTAGTGTACACTTCGTTTAATCTGTCTATCTGTGGATGAAGCGGATACCCAGCTCTGCAGATATTGGTTTCATTCACCGTGTCCGGGGAGCGTCCTCTTCAGGCGATCGTTCTTTCTTTACAGATTTAAGTTAATGTCACTTATTCGCGAGGTAAGAGTTAGGGTTTCAGCGGGCACACAGTGTCAGAACCCGAGGTTTCCCTTAATTAGGAAGATGACCGGTGGACAACTTCTCTCAACAGATAATCTTGGTTCACCACACACTTGGTCAAATAATGTCGGAAAAGTTAATTTTTTTTTTCTGTAATTATTCTCGCCACAAGGCAGCATGTACATTAGATTTTGTGAAGAAATATGATCTGGCTCACAGGCCCAGTATAAGCATTTATTCTTTAAAAAAAACCATTAGTGGGATTGGTATTCTGTCTATCTCTTGAAGGCACACGCCCTGTCAGACAGGTGTTACTTGAAAACCCACGTGGTTAAAGATATAAAATGTTTATGTTTCTCACTGGTTTGTCTCTGTACTAAACGCCGGCAAAGTTGGGTTACCCCAGTATTCACTGAATAAAGAAAAACACATATGAAATATTTTAAATATTATGTACTCAATATAACTTACATTTACACTGCAAGCAAAAGCTTGACTTATCGTTTAAAACTTCCCGTGAAATAAGTTATATTCATAAAATCATCACTCATCATGAATTAGGAATACATACGTATTCCGTCAACACTCATGAGGCATCTAGCATTTATAAGTTAGTTTTTAAAATATTCTCGACTGAGTATTTAGCAGTTAAATTAAATTCATTAATAGCCGACTGAGTTTAAGCTAGAAATTATAATTTATTCTGTTTTCCACTGTAACTCGTCGACTAGAGAATATAACAGACTTATAAATTTATCACTCTGCACACCAGAAACTAGTGGGATAAAATAGGCGGTTAAACACTTAAACACTCACAAAATATTAGATACTTAATGTAATATTTACCTCAACACAGAACTACGGTATCACAACGAAACTAAGAGATTTCACTTATAAGTTTAAGTATCTAGAACGAAGTGACCACGTCTACTGCAAATGGAGAATGAGTGAAATCAAGTTTCAAACTCTGGTTAACATCTTAAACCAGACAAAGGCTCCTACTATTTCCAAAAACCCGATCTCTCCCCTCTCCTAACACCTACGTTAACTTAGACGCATGCCGTAACTGCCACCAGTGCGTCTTCACACCTACGTTAACAAACTGACCGAGAGCGCGCGTGTCAGCTGAGAAATGCTAGACACTCTGTCTGCTCTGAGCGAGCATGTCTGGCGCGATTCACACCTCACCGAGCAACTCAGCCAAGGAAACTCGCGTGACAGGTGCAAATGTAGACAATTTGTCTGCTCTCATGTCTTACTGGACGAATATTCACAGTTTCGTCCACTGACACCTACGTAAAATTATCTCGTGCAAGGGACTGACACGTTAGGTAATCTACTGCGTTTCTAAATGAGAAAACGAAACCAGGCGAAAGTTTGAATGGGAAAATAGTAATGTTTATAGTCGCAAAAGTACGAATGCGAAAAACACAGGAAAAGGATAAAGAGTGATAATAAAATAGAGGACACGGGTGGAAGAAAGAAAGAATATATAGAGAATTTATTGATCATAAACTCTATGCGATACTGGAATGTTCTTCCTTGCCAAACAGTCCTAAAGTTTGCTCCAGGGGACCCTGTCAAACGCCTTTTCCAGATCTATGAAACAAAGATGGATCTCACTCTTATACTCAAGGGCCTTTTCACTCAGCTGTCTGAGTGTGAAGATTAGGTCTTCAGTACTTCGGTTTACTCGGAATCCGCACTGGATCTCATCCAATTGTGGCTCAGCTAGGCGTCGGAGTCTCTGCTCTAGGATTCTAGAGTAGATTTTACCAGGGACACTGAGAAGGGATATGCCTCTATGGTTTCCACATTGTTGATTGTTACCCGTTTTACGTAAAACTAATTGGTACATAAACTTTTGCTGCAGTGTTGACACTATACTCTATTCGATAGAAAAAGAGAATTGGCTATAATGAGGGTTTGATATTTATTAAGCTAAATCGGTGTGTGAACCTTCTTGGTTTAAATTCATATACTCTGTCAGGGTTCGACAACCGTTTTTATATATCCTACTGGTAGATCACAGGGAAGGCTTTCTTAGATCTTCAGGTGACGGACGGAAAAAAAGAAAGTTACGTTTAAGCTAGGAAACTTTCGGCCTAGCTGTCTCCCGCCGACTTGTAAAAGCACGGCACTCCTAGAATGAACGATATCTTTTGTGTTCCAAGTGAAAACCCACGAGCTATCTTATTAAAATTAAGTTTATTTGTGAACTGCATAAGATAGCACCGCGACCTTTACTTTGAAGTGAAGTTAACATGTGGTTAAATATGATTTAGTTTGAACTGTCCACGTCTTTGTCGATGGAACAAATCATCCTGCAGAGATAAACGTTGCTAACAGGCCGCAGTTATTCTAGATTCCATATACTCTGAAACCAGAAAACATACACATTTTTGTCAGGTGAGTCCTTTAGACAGGTCAGTCATTCTGAAATAGATCACCACAACACCTGGATTACAAACCACTCCCCTATGTGCTTTATTTTAAAAGAAAGAAAGAAATTAATGAACAAAAAAAAAAAAAAAAAACTCAAAACATTTATAACTTGGTCATTCACAAGAAGGAACTTGATTGTCTGTTGATTTAAGGCACACCGTCACACTTTGCTATTTTCGCGAGAGCACATATAAGGGGAAACAATACAATGTTAATGTCTAACTTTCAACTACGGTTGCACCCCTTTAGCTGTGCTCGAAAGTTAATGCACTCTCTCGAAAATAGAAAAAGTGCGCAAATGACGGTGTGCAAAGTGTGACAGACCAACCGACCGAAGTACCTTACGGCGGGAATTATGGTATTGGAAGGATAGATGGATATATATATATATATATAGGGCGATTCTTTCATATAATATATATGGGATATATATATATATATATATATATATATATATATATATATATATATATGTGTGTGTGTGTGTGTGTGGTGCGTGCGTGAGTGTGTGCGTGTGTGTGTGATAGCGGTATCCTTGTATAAGGAAATACTTGAGAACTATTATCTATAATTGAGAGCTTGAGAAATACTATCAAGAACTGAGAGGACAGATCGAAATGTTACTGTGGCTGAGAGCCTTATAGGCTGGAATAATCAAGGCCGAAGGAGTAGAAGAGCTTTATAGATGACCTGAAAGAGGCAACTGATAAATACGGTATTCATGCAAATATTGCGCTCTCAGCGTCAAGCCTGGATATTAACCAAAAGACAACAAAGAAGAATTAGCATTTGTTAAATAAGATTTCTTGAAAAAAATACTGCAAACATCTCTGATAAAGGTCGTCTGTCTTCCTAATGTCTTTGTGATTATATTTCTTACTTTTCTCTTCTGTATTTTTTCTATTCTGGAGTAATCTTTATTTGTTATGTTTGCCATCAAGAGAGATCTTGTTTAGCTCATCTTGCTGGGTTTCGTTCATGCAATCAACTGGTTTAGTGGAACACTTTAATCACTCATTTTCTTTTGTTCATAGAGAAAGATTAATAGCATAGGATATTTCTAATTTCGTGGAAGGTTCTTGTTACACTAAGCAATCCGCTTTTAATCCCAGTGATGCACTTTTTCATCTGATTTTATCTTTGTACATTAATGTTTCAATTTCTGTGCGAAAATTTGTGAATGTTATTCCAGACACTGCCTTAAATCTGGGGTCATCTGCCTGGTATTTAACAACAGCTATTGTTTTCCTTGTCTTCTGACCACGTTTTTTCACCCACGCTTTCTTCCACCTAGTTGGCATATAGTATTCTGTCTTCGCCCAGTGTAGCCCCCCCCCCCCCTCCCGGGGGGTCTCTGAAGAGATAAAAAAAGAATAGAACTCCTACACCCTCAGGCATATAGAAAGGTGACTAATATGAGGTTGTGAATGAGGCTGGCAACCTCATCATATAAAACGAATTGCCACTAAAACCACCACTGTAAGAGCACGTGAATACTTAATGCAGGCTTCCTGTAAGGGAATCATCTACAGTGGTAGCTCCTTGCTTCATAATGAAGATGATGCTGTCGTCAACAAAGGGTAAGTTACAATGAGTACGCGTTTAACCGTCCTTTGTAGATGGAGGGGGTCGCCAGGAAAGCCCTATGTTAATAGAATGAACCTGCTTGGGAATAATCTTTAAAGCAGGGTTTTTAAAACTTTTTTGTGTGTCATGGACTACTTTCATTGTCCAGTGAAAGCTATGGACACCTTTGATTGTTCGATGAAGGCTATGGACCAATTTGATTGTCAGATGAAGGATACATACCCCTTTCATTTTCCGATGAAAGCTATGGACCCCTTTCATTGTCCTATGAAAAGTGTTAACCCTTTCATCGTCTAATGAAAGCTAAGGACCCCTTTACTTGTCCGATGAATGCTATCGACCCCTTTAATTGTCCAGTGAAGACTATCGACCCCTTTATGTGTCCAGTGAAGACTATCGACCCCTTTAATTGTCCAGTGAAGGCTACTTTGCTGCGGGACGGACATCCGGAGTCTCAGGCTCGTATGACTGACAGTGGTGAAACCATCACCAACCAAGATCTGCTTACTCGGAGCAAGCAAGAGGACATGCACACCATCATAGCTGGCAGACGCTGGAGCTGGGTTGGCCATGTCCTCAGAAGCGACCCCGATGCCATCACAAGAACAGCTATGCTATGGACCCCTGAAGGAAAACGAAAGAGAGACCGACCAAAAACAACTTGGCGGAGGACTGTGGAGGCTGAGATGCAAAGAATGAACCAGAGTTGGGGCACTGTACGAAGGATGGCCGCCGACCGAGCAAAGTGGAATCAATTTGTTGTTGCCTACAAGACGCCACCAGGCGTAATGGCCACTGACTGCTTTGACGGTCGGCGGCTAAGGATCAAAGAAGAAGAAGAAGAAGAAGGCTACGGACCCCTTTGTTTGTCAAATGAAGGCTATCGACCTCTTTAATTGTCTAATGAAGGCTCCCAATTAAGCGTTCGCCCGCTAATACTCGAGGCGAAATCCCTCAGGTTAATTTTTTATGTCCAACCTAATTGTTATCGAGTCCCTTTAAGAGACAGGTGTCCCTCGCCATTCAGGCTACCGACTCCCGATTTAATTGTCAGCAGGGTGAGGAGCCGCTACCGACCCCCAGGTTCGAAATTGTCCAAATCCCGGTCGAAGAAAAATCCCAAATGCCGTTTTGATCCTGTCACCCGGTCGCCAGAGCGTTTGTATCGATCCGGCTTTAATTGTCCGATGAAAGCGATAGACCCCTTTAATTGTCCAGTGAAGACTATCGACCCCTTTAATTGTTTATGAAATAGCTTAATTAAAAGGCTATCGATCCCTTTAATTGTCCAATTAAGGCTATCGACCCCTTTAATTGTCCAATTAAGGTTATCGATCCCTTTAATTGTCCAATTAAGGCTACCGACCCCTTTAATTGTCCAGTGAAGACATAGACACCTTTGATTGTCAAATGAAGGTTATCGATCCCTTTAATTGTCCAATTAAGGCTATCGACCCCTTTAATTGTCCAGTGAAGACTATCGACCCCTTTAATTGTCCAGTGAAGGATATGGACCCCTTTGATTGTCCAATGAAGGCTATCGACCCCTTTAATTGTCCAATTAAGGTTATCGATCCCTTTAATTGTCCAATTAAGGTTATCGATCCCTTTAATTGTCCAATTAAGGCTACCGACCCCTTTAATTGTCCAGTGAAGGCATGGACACCTTTGATTGTCAAATGAAGGTTATCGATCCCTTTAATTGTCCAGTGAAGGCTATCGACCTCTTTAATTGTCTAGTGAAGGCTATCGACCCCTTTCTTGAATGTTTATAAAAGCTTAATAAAAACAACTTTACATTTTAAATTTAAGGTTATCTACGCGGACCCGTAGATTCCATTCAAGGACCCTCAAGGTGTCCGTAAAGCACAGATTAATAAAGCTTGGTTTAAAGAAATTTTTTAACTTATCAAACATTTTTTTCAGCACAAATCACCGTGTTTGTCTCTGTCACGGGTTGCCTCCCCTTGCTCTGCAGTAGTGGTCCAACAGTGGCTAAAACCTAGAGTATCTTATGTGGGTCTTCAAAGGTGTCTACCTTCGCACAAGATTACTCTTGGCAAAGTTGTAGATAGAAGGATAATAATGCTTCACAAGATATTTCAGAAGTCAAGAACAATGCTGAATTAGTCTGAGGAAGTTAACTTTTTATCTGACCCGCCGCCTTTTGTGAAAGATTATCTTATAATTAGCTCGTTCAAGCCCCCAGCTGATTTAACTCAGCGAAATTCCTCTTATATGCCTTTCTCTCTGTAATGATTAATTCAACTATGAATTTGTCAAAATCAACATATACAAATTTAATGCTCAATTACTTTGAAACAAATGTAAATAAATATGACGGGTGATTATGAAAAATAATTAGGTTTCTTGACCGAAAAGTGTTTAGGTGATTTGAAAAAATAAAGGTCGGTTGCTTTGTTGGCCTGTTAAAATTGTGACTTTGCCAAATTGCTGAAATGCCGATGCTGTTTTTCCGTAGATTCGTCTCTGGGGCGAGGGGCACGTTTCCCAGATCAGTTCAGGAAGTAACCTCTTGGGGTCAAGGCAAGAATCTTCAGGTGTCGATTTCAAGCTTCGAACCACAGTCTAGTAGTCCAGTGAATGGTCTCTCCGGGTCGTACCACAATTAGTCGGGTCGCCTCGTACTGGTACCACAAATTTTAGAGGAAATAAAAGAACAAATTCCGCTGCTAAATATCTGTTTGCCTGATAATAATCAGGTACCTATTTTCCTGCTGTCCGTCAGCCATTTGTTTTCTCAGATTTTTTACTCCCCCTGAGCGTATATCATATCACTCAGGGCATGTGATGAAAAATCACCAGTATGTCAGTTAATTTATGAACAAATTTCTGACTGTACAGCGGCAATGGTTTGTGCCTGAAGGTACATATAAAATTTACATACATTCACCAAATGATAATATACAACTATTCACAAGTTGATGTAATTATCACGCACTCCCTGCTCCATTCGGTTTCTGGGGTTACCCATGCTTTTGATTCTTCCGTGAGAACTATCATGAAGCAATCACCAGTGCTTGCTGTGGTGGTTCATGAATGTATCCTTTTCACATGCTGAGGTTGCTAGCTTAGTATGAATCTTTAACACCACTATCAAATATGAACATGTCAAATTCACAGCATAAAAAATTGGTTATACTCACCTCAATAATTTAAACTTCTTGCTCAGTTGAATAGTCTTGGCAACTTAACACAGATGCTTCGAACACACGTCTGGGCTATTATTTCTATTTCAGAATCCATCTGTGACGTGTGAGTGGTCCTGTAGAATTCCAGGCGGGTTTCGTATTAATGTTGACGAGTTTTTTTTTACTGATGTATAGAGATGCTCTTAATACTTTTTGTCCTGTCCTATAAATTCAGAATCCTACTCTATTCTTTTCTGTGGCAAGTTCCGAGCTGTCTACGTTGACGTTTTTAGGAATGCAGGGCCGTATGTTAAACTTGTTCTACGTTATATTGTAAGTTCCTGGCACACTCTTCCACCTGGCGTTTTCTGACAAACTCCCAATCAGCGCGGTTGTTTATTGGCGCCTAAAATGCCATTCAAAGTACATACTATGAAAACTTTTCCTAATGTAGTATTCTGTATGACTCATGAGTTTGAAAATTTCAAACAGTCATCCTCCGTATATGGAGTTGCAACATCTGACAAATGTTGTCAAAATCTATTCAAATCACACTTCCTGCTCACCCTTCCAACTGTCTTGGAAAAAAAAAAAACAACAACAACACAAAAAGTAATAAGTCTTACTAAGAGAAAGGACAAGGAAATCTACAGCAGAACCGACTGTCGGCGTCCGTAGTGTACCACCCTTGTTGGCGTATAGACGGGATAAAAATTTGAGGGACCTCCTAGTCCACAGCCGTTTGAAAACTGTCGACGATTGCCATTTTGGTACCCAGCCATGTAACCGGACACGATGCAAGACATGCCAGTATGTAATCCAAACACGCACAGTGACATGCCCTAAGGCCAAGTTCAACATCACCCAGGGCTTCCCATGCGAGTCACGTAACGTCATTTATGCTATTATATGCTATTATATACTGAATTTATGCTATTATATACTGAATTATATTATATACTGAATGAAAAAAATTGCCTAGAAAAATCACAAACAGCCAACAAAAAAGGTGGAGTTGATTGCCACGTCCTGTAAAGGATAAGCAACTAACTGGAATATTACTTACATCGGCCAAACGGGCACACGACTGGGTGACCGATTCTGCAGACACCTCTACGACATCTTGCAGCTGAAATCCACACCTGTGGCCATCCACTTCAATGGCCCTGGCCACCACGGTGCCACTGATATCCAGGTGACAGCCATCAGATCCTGTTCATCGGACGCAACAGTCGGTTCCGCCTGGAACAACGCCTCATCCATCTTATGGGTTGCCTCAAACCCAATCGTTTGAACACCCAACATTCTTTTGTCTGGGGCGTCTTTTTCTATCTAGCCCCAGTTCTATTATGACTTTGATCACCCTTGACTTCCCTTCTTTTTTTTTAAATTATTTTATTTATTTTTTTTTTCTCTTAATATGTATTACTTTTTCCCCCACTCGGTTTTCCAGTCCTTGTTTTCATTATGTTTTATTTATAGTTTCATTGTACTATTCACTTCCGGTTTCCGGTTCAGTAGCGGCCATTTTCGCTCCGACATGTGACACTATCATGGTGTATTTGTCTCATTCCTATAGTTTCATGTTCTCCACTTAATTCTCACTTTCTTTCCCTTCTTTCTTTTGTTTGTATGTCCCTGACGAAGGCCATGTGGCCGCAACGTAGGCTTCCTTGTCCTTTCTCTTAGTAAGACGTATTACTTTATGTGTTGTTGTTGTTGTATTTTTTTCCATTTTACCCACGTCTTACGGCAGTTCTCCTCATATACTCATTCCAAATGTCTTACAAGACTGAGTTTATCTATAATCACCTAACCCTGCTGTCGAGTCGGAAGTAATTATGCAATCTTAAGCAAACACTTCATGCTCGTATTTACTTGGAGTTAATGTGATATTAACACGTTTAGGAATTCAGGGATGAGCGATACGTTTGTCTGGACATACGAAGTGAAGTGTGACAAATGGAAACGATGACTCTAGTACGGAGTTCTGTGCCGCGAAAATGAGAAATAATAGAATAATGCACATAATTCAGTACGCACAATAAATGTAGTTCAATACTGCCGGAGAGGAGAGCACCCAATTATGTCACAGTCTCTCTATATAGTAGCAGACCTGATGTATCTTCATATTGGATTCCTCATTTATTTTTATTTAGTTGTTTCAATGGCTCAGTGCTTTCCATATCGGCATTGATTCATTCATTCACTGCCTTTCAACTCTCTTTAGAGCACAGGCGTTTTTTTAATGCAAGTCCAAGCCTTCTGTTCTATGCCTTTTGTTCAACGCCTTTCCATGTCATTTTCTATCCCTTTCGTGTCTTCTACCATACTTGTCTCCTTGTCTGTGTATATATTACAAGCCCATTGAGGCATATTGAGAATATGGTGTTAGGCCCATATTTTCTTGACCATCGGCACACTAGGGGTGATGTGGTCAGCATCACGCTGGCCGCCTTAACCTTCCCAGAAGTTGCTCTGGTACCCAATTGAGGCTGGGTCGACCCAGGAGCCGTTTGAGGCCTAAAAAAATCCCACATCATCTGGGGATCGAACCATAGACCACTGAGCTAGGAAGCCAGTGCACTAACCACTATGCTACCGAGGCACCTTATATATATATATTTGTTTGGTCTCCCTTTATGTTTATTATCATTTTGATTCCAGAACAAGGTCTGCCTTGTCATGGGTCACTTTGAATATTTGGTGCTTCAAAGTTACGATGGACCATTACCTGAGTTTTACCGTCGCTATATCGACGATGGTATTGGTGTCACAGACATGTCTGAAGTCAACCTCCGTAGATTCATTGACTATGTGGCAATTTCCATCCTGCAATCAAATTTCCTACTGGGCGTACTCTCAGATTTCATACCACTTTAGTTAACTTCCTTGACCTCACTGTCAATATTACTCTGGCCTTACTCACCTCTGTCGCAGATAAACCTTCAGATGCTGGGTTTCCAGTTTAACATCTTTGTATCACCTCCCGGTACCATATGATAGCATACCCCAAATGTCCGACAAGCTACGCCCACACTTTTTGTCTAAGATGAAGATCGGGTTTCTTATGAACGAGCTGGGATAGAAACGAGAGTTTTCTTTGCCGACGTCATATCTTGTTATCCGTTATCTACGTTGCCACAGTTCCTAAAGCAAGTGTATTTCACTCGTGTTGCAGATTAGTGCAAATGGCCTTACATCGAGACGTCTCAAATTACATCTTCTGCGTCTCACACGTTTGTATTCACAAAGAAAAAGGTGTGTTTCGTTTATCGCCTATTCCCACTCCGAAAAAGCCAACATGACACAGAATTGTTTCAGTGAAATTGGCATATCGTAAGGATAAGAATTTTAGGGATATTCTTGTGCATAGTTGCGTGAGACAAACTAGTCCTTCTCACGTTGGTACTAAACCCTGCCAACGCCGCATATGTAAGACCTGTCCCTTTGTACTCCAAACGCAGTCAGTCTCCTTTCCGAACGGTAAATTTGCCATTGGGGAGTCTTTCACGTGCGAATCCAGAAACCAGATTTATGCTATCATCTGCAAGAGGTTGACATTACCTATATTGGTGAAACTGGCAGACGTTTGGCAGACAGGTTTCGTGAACACTTGAATGACATCTATCTTGGCAAATCTTTACCGGTGGCCCTTCAGTTCAATAGTGCTGACCATTCAGGTAACTCTGACATTCATGTCACTGCCCTCCTTTCATGTGTCGGTGACGACCGAACTCGCTTTTGTTGGAGAATCGTCTCATTTTTTCAAATGGGCGTTTTTAGCTCCTGCTGGCCTGAATGTCCAGCATCATTTTGCATAATTCTGGTGGCTTCTGTCGTTATTTTCCTATCTATCCTTGTTTTTGCTTTGGTTCGTTTCGTTTCCTCAATTATCTGTTCTTAGCCGTCACTAGCTTCTACGTCACTTCCGCATGACGTCTTATTTTTTCAGCCATTTTGAATGTTCCTTTCTTCGATCCAGCTAAGTGATTATTTACGCATTTTAATATTGTTGTTCATTCCTGTCTTCGTTTCGTTGATTATTTACTTTCTTGTTTCGACATGTCTTTCTGGTTTCACGATTTTCTTGCATTATTACTGTTATCGTTTCGCTCATCACCGTGGTTTCATCTGCTTGTATCGCTCATTTGACGTTTTCCTCATCATCATAGACCAGGGGTCAGCAAACTACGGCACGCGTGCCAAGCGTGGCACGTGGAACGATTTTCAATGGCACGCTGAGTGAATTAAAATACTGTTCAGTAGATGATCTCTTTTTTTTTTTTTAAATGAATTTTTAATTAAATAGAAGCATATAATTCTTTTAAAGCTTTTACCTGTTTTTACAACCCTTCAAAACGAACGTTTTTAGACATTGGAGGTAAGAATGTGCGATCTGATGCATACTAAAGGCCCGATCATACTATACTGCACGTAAGTCTTCGTTTTTACGGACCGTTTCCGAGAACAAACATTCTTCAACGAATTTCAAGGGGAGTGGTTATACTTGGCGGCGCCCGCTAGTCTGGCGTCTACCTGCTACCGTAATTTGCAGGATGAGATTCTTGAAAAGACTCCCAAGCGAATTTTGACGGGAAGCGGAGACGTAATATCATAATTACGCAATAGTGTCTGGCTAGCGCCTGGACGAGCGTATTTATTCCGTTTTCGCTAGCAGTTTTTGACTCCCAGTGTGAGTTTGGAGCAACAATGACTGACCTCGACGAAGTTATATTTCCGTCCTATCCTTCCCCTCTCTCCCAACCACCACCACCTCTACAGTTCTCTCGGCTGTCGCATACTCATGCTCGTACAGTCCGTTAACTGCAGCACAAAAGCTGGTGTTGTTATTAAGTAATACGGTGCCGTTAAAATGACTCAAAAAAGACAAAAACTTTATATACGCTCGTTTCAAGACTTTTGGACAAACGAATATTTATTCATACAACAAAAGGATCGTGCTGTTTGTGCTTTATGTTATGAAAGTGTCGTGTGCCGTACGTCAAGTGTACAAAGACACTATCAAACCAAACATCAGTCCATGTTTAAAAACTCTGAGGAGAAAAGTGAAGCCATAAAAATGTCTGTTTCTGGCTACAAAAAACAAAGTAGTATTTTTAGTCAAGTAATTGGAACCAAAAATAAAGCTACCGAATGTAGTTACAAAATTGCACAGTGTGTGGCTTCGAAGGGCAAACATTTCACAGATGGAAAATACATCAAGGAAACTATTTTGAGCAGTGCTGAAATTTTGTTTAGTGATTTACCAAAGAAAGAAACAATACTGTCTCGGATTCGAGAAATACCGGGTTCTGCGAGGTCAATCGAGAGGCGCATAACTGATATGGCTGAAAATGTAACGGTAAAACAAACAACCGGGTTACAACAAGCTGTTGTATTTAGTGTTGCTCTTGGCGAAAGTGTCGATGTGAATGATGTGGCGCGCCTAGATATAGTTGCGCGATATTGTGACAACGACCGTATTTATGAAGAACTGTGCTGCTTGATACCTTTTGATGGTACAGCCAAGGGAGAGGACATTATAACTGCATTTGTAAGCTATTTCGAAAATCAGAACATTAACATGAATAAAATATTCTGTGTTACTACTGATGCCGCCCCTGCATTTGTCGGAAAGAACAAAGGATTTGTTAAACTTCTTGAGGATCGTATTGGACGTCAAGTATTGCGCTTCCATTGCATTATACACCAGGAGAGTTTGTGTCCGAAGATTTCGTCACTATCCTTGAACTCTGTAATGGAAACTGTTGTCAAGATAGTTAACTTCATAGTTTCTCGCTCTTCATTGACCTACAGGCAATTCAAGTCTCTTCTACAAGAAATGGAGAGCGCATATGCGGACCTCCCGCTGTACAGCAATGTTCGTTGGCTTAGTCGAGGTAATGTTTTGAACAGATTTGTATCATGTCTAGAAGCAATCAAGGTGTTTCTTGATGGAAAAGAACATTTCCCGGAATTGAATGACGAGGACTGGCTGTGCAAGCTGATGTTTCTGGCTGACATAACTACAAATCTGAATGAATTAAACTTGCGTTTACAAGGGCAGGGTCAAACAGTACTTTATCTTTTTGAGCACTGAAAGGATTTGCGTCAAAATTAGACATATTTTGCAGAGATATTACCACTAACACATACAAGTACTTTCCAAACGTAAAGGCTCATTCAAATCGATTTACTGTCAACAGAGATGAGCTTCAGAAGTGTTGAAGCGCTCAAAGGAGAGTTTGCTAAACAAGGTCAAGACTTCAAAATTCACGGGCCCATGTTTTCTTACCTCATCAAGCCCAACTTAATTGATCATACTAACATCCCATTTGACCTATCTCTTTTCGAGTGGATGAATGTTGACAATTTTGAAATGCAACACATCGAATTCAAGGCATCAGAGTTATGGACGATAAAATTTGTAGAATTGCGAAAAACTGAAGGAAGCTGCTTGGAAAAGTCAGCTGCCATCCTCAACTGCTGGACATCCCTGCCTGAAGCGTTCACCTGTTTGAAGAAAGTTGCATTTGCTCTACTTTCGGCTTTTGGGTCAACTTATACATGTGAACAAATTTTCTCACACATGAAAGCTGTTTTAAGTCCTCAGAGAAGTCGCCTAACACCTGTGCATTCAGAAGCCTGTGTGAAGCTGAAATTGACAAAATACACACCTGATATTGAACAATTAACCAAGGAGAAGCAAGGACACGGGTCCCATTAATTGATTAATGACTCAGATCAATAATAATCAATGATTACTCATATTAAAATTTTAATAACGTGTTTTATGTTTGGTTTATTTAATTGTTTTGTTCTTCAAACTATTGGACTTTCTGTCTTAACAAAATATACATATGGCAATTTTATTATAAAATTTCAAACTAATGTGTTCAGAACTTAAATTTTGCAAAACATAATATTTGTATTGATATTTGTTCCTATTTATATTAAAATATTGAATAATCTACAAAGAATAGAATAGTTATTTAAAGTATCGGAAACATGTTAATACAAGATCATTTTTAAAATGTTTCAATAATTGTTGTATATAAAAATATGGTGGACTTAGGTTGGCACGCTGAGTGACTTTGCAACATTACTTCGGCACGACACTACTAAAAGTTTGCCGACCCCTGTCATAGACCTTTGTAGTACCTATATGTAGTTCTTGTTCTTGTCACCTGTTCGTAACTGTGGCTGACGAAGGGTCAAACCCCGAAACGTCCCTTGTCTCATGTGTACCGTTTACTTGTAAAACTGATTTATACCATATTATTTTTTAATTTATATAACTGCCTTGTCATGCTAAGCTGGTTCCTGCGTGTGTCTTCTTCCAACGATAACATCTTCAGGTCACCTTTTTTGTCCCTACCGGTACTTGTCCTGTTCTTTCCATTAGTTTCAAATTGGTGATCTTATCATACCATGTCAGTCCTGGTTCTTTCCATTAGTTTCAAATTGGCGATCTTGTCATACCATGTCAGTCCTGGTTCTTTCCATTAGTTTCAAATTGGTGATCTTGTCATACCATGTCAGTCCTGGTTCTTTCCATTAGTTTCAAATTGGTGATCTTGTCATACCATGTCAGTCCTGGTTCTTTCCATTAGTTTCAAATTGGTGATCTTTTCATACCATGTCAGTCCTGGTTCTTTCCATTACTTTCAAATTGGTGATCTTGTCATACCATGTCAGTCCTGGTTCTTTCCATTAGTTTCAAATTGGTGATCTAGTCATACCATGTCAGTCCTTCTATTCAACGCAAGCACTCATTTGTGAGTCAGAAAAAAGTCTGGTTGCCGTCGTTTTTTTAGTATTCAATGCATCACCGCGTATTCTTTAATTTTTTGGTTTTTGTTTCCTGCCACGACGATACCAGAAATCACCATATCCAAGCATTTCACAGTCATGTTTTTCTATTTTGAGATGTTTCGCCAAAAGTTCTGTGGCAGCCTATATCTCAGCACCGCGAAGAGAAACCCTACTATTACACAACAGTGCATGCCAGCCACACGCAAAAGGTTTCTCCCTTGTGTTCATGAACTGGTTACTTTTTTTCCTATCAGTTTTCACAGAATTGTTTCCGACTAAAAATGGTAATGTCCATGCTTTAATTTATGAAAAATAAGGAGCCCTAATGGTTTCCTCTTACCACTAGAAGAACTTGGGACTTGGGATTTAGTAATAAACAATCTTGAGAACAGAAAATAAGTAAATAAAAATATGCGATTTGTTTGTTTGTTATTTGGTAAAGTCGTACAAAGATTATGAACACGCGTGACGTGTGCGAAATCTGAAACAACGGATGTTGTTGTGGGAGTACAGTCTAATCCGCCTCGTACACGTAGCGTTCGAGCGAGCATGTATAACCATTGAGAGCTCAGTACACTATGTAAATGAGCAAAGTGGGATGAGCAATTGAGGCGTGGTTCCGGACTTCCACGGGGGAATGATGATAGATAGACTGCAAACCGAGACCAGAGTGTATGTACATAGTAGCAGCTGGAATTCCTGTGTCATTGTTTATGGCCTTGTAATTATATATATATGTATATGATATTATTATATTAATAATTAATAATATATATGTCCCCTTCTTCTCAATAGATTCACAGTATTCATTTCATATTTCTAAGTTTGTCTTCTTCTTCTTCTTCATACACTCTCAGACGTCTACTTGAATATTTTCAAAGATTGCAGTGGTCAGCTTCAGGTTATGTGTATCTCCAGTGGTCAGCTTCAGGTTATGTGTATCTCCAGTGGTCAGCTTCAGGTTATGTGTATCTCCAGTGGTCAGCTTCAGGTTATGTGTATCTCCAGTGGTCAGCTTCAGGTTATGTGTATCTCCAGTGGTCAGCTTCAGGTTATGTGTATCTCCAGTGGTCAGCTTCAGGTTATGTGTATCTCCAGTGGTCAGCTTCAGGTTATGTGTATCTCCAGTGGTCAGCTTCAGGTTATGTGTATCTCCAGTGGTCAGCTTCAGGTTATGTGTATCTCCAGTGGTCAGCTTCAGGTTATGTGTATCTCCAGTGGTCAGCTTCAGGTTTATGTGTATCTCCAGTGGTCAGCTTCAGGTTATGTGTATCTCCAGTGGTCAGCTTCAGGTTATGTGTATCTCCAGTGGTCAGCTTCAGGTTATGTGTATCTCCAGTGGTCAGCTTCAGGTTATGTGTATCTCCAGTGGTCAGCTTCAGGTTATGTGTATCTCCAGTGGTCAGCTTCAGGTTATGTGTATCTCCAGTGGTCAGCTTCAGGTTATGTGTATCTCCAGTGGTCAGCTTCAGGTTATGTGTATCTCCAGTGGTCAGCTTCAGGTTATGTGTATCTCCAGTGGTCACCTTCAGGTTATGTGTATCTCCAGTGGTCACCTTCAGGTTATGTGTATCTCCAGTGGTCAGCTTCAGGTTACGTGTATCTCCAGTGGTCAGCTTCAGGTTATGTGTATCTCCAGTGGTCAGCTTCAGGTTATGTGTATCTCCAGTGGTCACCTTCAGGTTATGTGTATCTCCAGTGGTCACCTTCAGGTTATGTGTATCTCCAGTGGTCAGCTTCAGGTTACGTGTATCTCCAGTGGTCAGCTTCAGGTTATGTGTATCTCCAGTGGTCAGCTTCAGGTTATGTGTATCTCCGAAGCCTGCGCCAACTTTGGGCTTACCATCAACACGAAGAAAACAGAAATCATATACCAACCAGCTCCTGCCACAGTTTATACTGAGCCAATCATCAAGGTGAATGGTGAGAAACTGAATGTTGTGAACAGATTCACATACCTTGGTAGCACACTATCCCAGAACATTGTCATTGATGATGAGGTGAACACCAGGATCTCCAAAGCCAGCAGCACATTTGGCAGATTATACACCAACGTTTGGCATCGAAGTGGCATTAGTCTACAGACAAAGCTGAAGGTGTACAGAGCTGCGGTGCTTCCAGTGCTGCTATATGCAAGTGAAACATGGACTGTATACAGGCGCCACGTAAAGAAGCTAAACCACTTCCATACAGTCTGTCTCAGGAAGATAATGAACATCAAATGGCAAGACAAGATCCCGGATACCGCCGTTCTTGACAGAGCTGGTATCCCTAGTATTGATACTATTCTGATGCAGTCACAGATTCGCTGGGCAGGTCATGTAGTCCGCATGCCAGACCATCGACTGCCAAAGATACTCTTTTATAGTGAGATACAGAAGGGTAAACGCTCCCATGGTGGCCAAAAGAAGCGCTTCAAAGACACGTTAAAGACGTCATTGAAAACCTTTGACATAAACCCAGACACATGGGAAGCTGCTGCGCAAGACCGAACTGCTTGGCGCACATCTCTTCGTAAAGGTGCAGCAGCATGCGAATCATCCAGAAGAGCAGCAGCGGAACAGCGGAGACAAGCTAGAAAGTACCGTGAAATAAAACCTTCACATGAAGCAAACATTCCCTGCCCACACTGTCCAAGATCTTTCCAGGCCCGCATCGGGCTCATCAGTCACCTTCGTACCCATAGACTAACCTAACATATTCCTAAATAATTGGATGAACAGAGTGGTCTTCATCACCCGTGATGGACGAACAACAACATCTCCAGTGGCCAGCTTCAGGTTATGGTCCTGTTGGCAGCCGTAAGTGCTTTCTCTGTTCCTCATATGTTGGGCATCTTTGAAGTAGATGTTCAGCAGTTATTTTATCAGTGCTACAGTTACACTCATCGGTAGTTCCTATCTTTAGCTTGTTGAATAGATGGTATTCCAATCTGGTGTGGCCGTGCAGAGTCATCACTTGTTCTCTTCTGCTGAGCTGGTGATAAGCATAATCGTGTCTATGTCCTGGACGCTCTACATCCCATTTGTGTCTGTATCTGGTTCTGATGTCTTTAAAAACAAATACTGAAATAAATGTTAGAAGTTACAATCGTCTCAGTAGCACCTTAGAGCTAGCGAGCAAGAGTAATGGCAGCTACATAACGCTCACGGCACCGCTACAATCTATGTTCAGACTAGATGGCCGTGCATCCGGTCTGCGCCCACGGGATTTAAATTAGGTTTGGAAACCAATTCAGTGAAAGAAAAAAATTGTGCCAAGAGGCAAATTCCTGTTTCATCCATCATTTAATTCTTCAGTTTCATTATTCTCTCTCTCTCTCTCTCTCTCTCTCTCTCTCTCTCTCTCTCTCTCTCTCTCTCTCTCTCTCTCTCTCTCTCTCTCTCTCTCTCTCTCTCTCTCTCTCTCTCTCTCTCTCTCTCTCTCCTTCTGACAGGGAGCGGATCGACACAACATGTCCTGTTTCTATCGTTTGCACGATTACAATACTAAATAATTTGTCCAGTTAACGATTATCTACAAGTTTGACTTTGGGGTCTTCAACATATGACTTCACTCAAATAAAACAATATCAAGTTATCAACAACCTAACAACAGTCCGATGAGATCAAAGTCACAAAATGTTACCTGGTTGAAAAAAAAAAGAAAAAAAGAATTTTCTGGGTGTGGAACAAAATGCATTAAGCTGGGTACAGCAAAATGTGAGCCATATCTCGTGCTGGGACACGACACATGAAAGGGAAGATCTTTGTAAAATGCTGATTAATTAGTCTGATTCATGTTTTACTTAAAATGTAGCTACTTTGTCTTCGCTAGTTAACTCATTTACAACTGATTACATTATTTTTTTTTCAGCATTAAAATACAAAATGAGACAAAGCGGGAACAGAACCAGAGTTAACAAATTTGTAACGTCACATACGAGGGGTCTAGGTTTTTGTTACGAAATGTGACCAATTGGGAGAAAAGGGGGGTGAGGGTTAAAAATGGCAAAAATTTCGTAACGTCATATGTGGACGACCCTATGTCCAGATAGAAGGACATAATTCAAGTATTTATTTTCTGTTCTGTTGGATCAGATCCAATGAGCTGCCATCTTTAGAATAGAAAGCTGACTGCAATGAATCTACAACGACATCTGTATCTTATCTTGGTGGTCAATTCTGATATGTTTCTCCTGTCAATGAAATGACTGCTCAACATCTACTTCAAAGGTGCCCAACATATGAGGCACAGAAAAAGCGCATGTGGCCATCACCAGTAACATTCGTGAAAAAAAAAACGCTCCCAACAGCTTCAGGCTGACCACTGCTTTCTTTGAGCATATTCAAGTTGACGTTTGAAAATGAACGAAGAAGTAGAATCTCTTAATGTAATTTTCCCACTTACAGCGTTGTCCTCCGCTGTTCTGTGAGCACCCATGGAGAACCCGTTAGAATCTAAATTTAGAGCAGTTGTTTGAAAATAGCGGAAACAATTATATAAAATGACATCTTGAGGGATATAACATCCACTTTACTTTCAACTGAGATTTTATTAATTCATTCATGCATTAATATATTTGACATTTTATAACAATCGAGTCACATTGTTGCAAATATATTTTTTGCTGTTTCTCTTCCGAGCAGGAGGAAGAAGAAGAAGAAGATTAAGTAGAAGATTATTACGATTATGGGATGAAACAGCAAGGTTATGGACAAAATCTTCATCGTCGAGTCTTTATTATAGTCTGTTAATTCAATTTCTGTTGATTATGTTAATTTCGCAATCCAAGCAATAGAAAGTAAACAGAGAAATGAAGACAAGGGGCCATCACTGCTTATAGTTCAGTTCTTCACTCAAAAAGTTCTGTAAGTTGTCCGTCATGAACCATTTTACATTTCATTCATTAAAATGTTTTATTTATTAGACTAATGACCTTATGTGGGATTTCAAACGCCTGAATGTTTTCAAAGTTACTCTCTGTCTAAATGTTGAAGGCCTTGACATAGAACAATAAAACTGACGTAAAGTGACGAGTTTTATTCCAAGCTCTTATCTTCTATTATGCGCAGTGGGCAATCATCCAGTCATAAACTACTTCATCAGATGTTCCTAATTCATGGGGTTCTTTATCTCCATCGCTTCGTGTAGTTCAAGCAGGTTTCTGAAGAGACAAAAGAAAGAAAAGGTTTATTGATGTCTCAAGCAAGTCGTAAGTCTTTTACTAATGTTTGGAAGTGCATGTGGATGACAAGCTCATCATGTAAAACTAGTAGTTACATAAACCACTACTGCAGCATCATGAGCTTTGATGAAGGCTTTTTGCAAAGTGGGGGGGGGGGGGGGGGGGGGGGCCGCGGCCGCGCGCTGCAGCAACTGGAGGATCCATTCTGCATAAGAAGCAAAAAGGATGCATGAATGTGTTTTTTCTATTTCTGATCGTAAACTATTCGGTTTTGAAGTTTAATTTATGTGTCCATGAGTTTTTTAAAACCCTCTTGCACATCTTTCATTATCACTATCGTCATCACCTTTTGTTTTCTTTTTATTTATGGCGGAAAATAAAACCGCTGCTATTTCTTGTCACCGACATCTTTTTGAAATTATCGTCCATGATCCACTTCTGAATTTTTTGTTTTCTCTGTTCTCTCCCCTACACTCCTCATACCTTTGTGGATTTCAGTCAAGGTTGCTGAATATTCTGGTGATACTCTCGGCTGTTAGTGTTAGAACAGATATTGCGAGATAATATGCTGTAACACAGTAGATTAATCAGTAATGGCTTACGTTTGCTTGTTTGCTGCTTCCAGAGGGTACCTCCCATCCATTTCCACTTCCCCCCATTGATCACCCGATGTATGTCTTTCAGACGGCTTCAGTCTTGTTAGATCTCAGAAACGCAATCACGCTGGAGCACTGCCTGTTTCCCGAATCATACATCTCAGTTAGCCAATAGATTGCCTTCGTTGTTCTGTGAGCACGAGTTTCCGATACTTGTGTGCCAAAATAGAAGCGAAGGCAGCTGAAGCAGCGAAATGTCAGACTGAAGATGTGGTTTTGTCGCTACTACATGGCAACAAGACATCTCTCCTCATTTAACAATGACTTTTGAAATAAGGACTTCTGGGAGTTTTTGTTTGCGTGTGTTTTTTTTAAAAAACTACATGCTGGTTGAAATATGATCTTTCGAAATAGTTTTACGAAGCAGAAGGGGTTTAATAGACTCCACACAATATATAGGAGTCGAATATAGTTACACAAAAAACAAAAACGAACAAAAAAATACCTTCTCTACAATGATTTTTAAAATTGCACTATTAAGATTAAGAAAATACACAACTTTAAGAACAATAGGGAAAATATTATTATAAACTAAGAATACTGGTTTTTTTTTTTGGGGGGGGGGGGGGGGGGGAGAGGGGGGGAGGGGGGGGGGAGGGGGGGGGGAATGGGGGTGTTGGTGGTTATTAAATAAGAATGTAAAGTCACATCAATTAGGCCTGAAATAAACAAGGAAAAGACAAAAAATATGAGAATAAATGCGGTAAATAATATCTAGACTGCACTAGACTTGAAGAAACAATTATTTAAGATGTGATGTTTATTTTATGTTGTCTTACCTTGTCTTGTGTTTAAAGTATTTACATTTTTCTAGTCACTTGGCACATTTTCTCCTCGTTTGTTAAATTATCTAATCATTTGGCACTTTCCCCATACTTTGTTAAGTTTTCTAATCATTTGGCACTTTCCCCCTACTTTGTTAACTTTTCTAATCATTTGGCATATTTTCCCCTCCTTTGTTAACTTTTCTAATCATTTGGCACATTTTCCCCTACTTTGTTAACTTTTCTAATCATTTGGCACATTTTCCCCTCCTTTATTAACTTTCTTAATCATTTGGCACATTTTCCCCTACTTTGATAACTTTTGTTATCTTTTGGCATATTTCCCATACTTTGTTAACTTTTCTAATCATTTGGCACATGTTCCCCTCCATTTTTAACTTTTCTGATCATTTGGCACATTTTCCCCTCTTATTTTAACTTTTCTGATCATTTGGTACATTTTCCCTTACTTTGTTAACTTTTCTAATCATTTGGCCCATTTCTACCTCCTTTGTTAACATTTCTACATATAGAACACATCTACTTTATAAAATGATTATGAGACAGCCAAAAAGTATGAAACAATATAGCTACATAAAACATAATTCATTCAGAAAATGTACAAAGTCAATGAGAAGTGTTGAGCTTCTTGTTGTCGGGTAATCTCGTTTATATTCGGTTTTATTCACCTTCTTCTCCGTACACTCTCAGACGTCTACTTGAATGTTTTCAAAGAAAGCAGTAGTCAGTTTGAGGCTATTTGAATCTCCGTAGAGCTTTTCCACGAATGGTACTGGTGTGGGCCATATGCGCTTTCTCTGTTCGCAAATGTTGGGAAACTTTGAAGCAGATGTCCAGCTGTCATTTTATCAGTGCCACAGTTACACTGATATTGTTGGCATTTGAATTTTGTTGAAATCTCTCAAAATCCTTGATTGTCTTTGAATTTTCTGGCCACACCTGTCATCCTCTCGCGCCACCCAGCAACTGGGTCTTAAAAATACTCTTGGAAAAGACTAGTATTATAATAATAAATCCAGCACACGAACGCTAAATTGTAATTGGAGAAAAATCTATACAAGATATGAACTCTCCAAAATTTCTTTATCAGCAACATAGATTGAGTATGAGGATCAGACGGTAATGCCAGAATATGAATACAGAAGGCAAAGTGAGTTTTCATTGCACTGTGAGATATTTGGAAATCAAAATAAATCATGTGCAACACAAAAATAAGAATCTTCTACTTTAATGTCCAATCAGTCCTACAGTATGGCCATTAAATAAGGATAATAAACAAAATTATCTATTTTAATAAATTGATCCTGTGGAAAATGTCGAACGCACAAATGAAATATTTATTTCTTCAGAGTAAAGAAATAAGCATTATTGAATTGCCTTTCTACATTTCTGCCCAGCAATAGAATGATTTAATAGTATAAGATGGTCACCATCATCAAGCGAAGTACGTTAACACTGTTTCATCAAGACTGTAGTCCAGTGCACCTCGTTTCAACCGGCATTTCTGTCGGGTCGTCTTTCTTAGCCTTTGACTGTCACCAGCCTACATGCAAGGCAGCAGATGGTTTGAACTCAAGAGTTGTCATTCTCCTAGATGAACTGCTATTCGAGGTTAACGAGCTTTATCTACCTGAAGCATTCTAGTTTTAAAGCGCCCCTTCTCCTGTTAGTTTAAACAGGGACGCCACGAGAAGGCCGGAAACTGGACTTTGCTATCAGATGCTATGTGCTGCGCATGCCTTATGAGCATTTAAATAAAGTTGAGAGCTGGTCATCAACTTTACTCTCAGTTATGATAGCACTTGGGACCCCATCTACTTTAAAGGTGCCCAACAAATGAAGAAACAGAGAAAGCGCATATGGCCATCACCTGTACTATTCCTGGAATAACTCTACGGGTATACCAACAGCCTCAAGCTGACAACGGCTTTCTTTGAATATTTTCAAGTTGACGTCTGAGGGTGAACGAAGAAAAAAGATGATGATGATCACCAATGTAGACTTAACGGAAAGAACCAGACACATACCAGTGGAGTAAGAAAACAAGAAAAGATTTTGGCGTTTAATAAGATATACATTCGGCAAAACCTAATGATAGCTTTGCAATGGAGACCTCGTTCAGGAACCCCTAGGGTAATAGATGTAAATGGAAACCGAAAAACTTATGAGGAAGGGAAATTTAGATACACGTGACAGGGATGAAGAAGACGAGAAATAAGATTGAACGGGTAGAAAGGCTTGGCCAGAATTTCGTGAAGGGCTAACTAAATAAGGGGATACACAGTGAGGGATAAATAAATGTGTCTTATACAGTATGCATGATACGGTCCTCAAATGTTCAAGCCTAGGAGATCTCGACTATGTATTCCAGCGTTAACTCGACTTCCTCCGGTCAATAACTAAGTGGGGACTGTGTGACAAACGCGGCAAACTTTCCCTGCGCTCCCTGCAGGAAAGGCAGTATCTGTACATTTCTGGAAAACTGCTAACTCATTTTACAATCGCGAAGACTGTTTGATATCTAAAATACAACCAAGGGCCTTAGAAGACAGATTCAGAATCTCTTGAACAATAATAATACGGGTGATGAAATAGGCAGAAGAGCTCATGTTGAATTTTGAGAGTTACAATCGTTGTTATGATAGATAAGTAAAGATTTTTATTTGTGTTGCAGCACATTTATTCTTCCACCGCGTGTTTTCTGCTTTCATACTTAAATATAATTACTTCATTGATGTCGTTATATATATATATACAAGGGGCTTGACATAAGTCTTGGGCCTGACTATGAAGGACATGTCACAGAGAGCTGAAATTCTGTATAGTGTTTATTCCTTTTCAATATAGCCACCGTCTGAATTGACACACTTCTGCCATCTCTGCTTGACCTTGAAAAGACCTTGGGAGTAAAACACCCTATTTTTCAAACTAAACCAGTCATCACATGCCAGTATAACTTCTTCATCGCTGTCAAAATGATTTTCTTGTAGCAGTGTTTTAAGATTTGGGAATAAAAAAAAGTCTGATGGAGCCAAATCTGGAGAATATGGTGGGTGTGGAAGAATTTCAATATTCAAATCGTTGGCTGCTAGCTGCACAAGCCGTGCTTTGTGAGAGGGCGCGTTGTCTTGAAGCAAAGGAAGATTTTGAGTGCGCGTTATCCCTCGTTTCCTGGTCACAACCTGTCTTAGTTTGGTGAGAAGATCTGCATAGGACTCTCCATTAACTTCGTAGCCACGACGCACATAATCTTTCAACAGGACACCTTTGGCGTCCCAAAAAACAGTCAACATCACTTTTCCTGCAGATTTCTGCGCACTCGGCTTGACAGGTGTTGGGGAGCTGCACTTAAACTGTTGACACCAGTTTTTTACCGAGGACAAGAATCACGAAACACTGGTTCCATCTCCCTGTGTATTTCTGTAGGTGTTTTTCCCTGAAACATCAGCAATTTTATCACAGCTCTGGCCTCCTTCTTTTCCATTGTTTTGTCACATCTTTAGAGCAGCAGATCCGGTCAATAGGGTACATTGCGCCGTGCACCGTAGCGGGAAAACCCATTGAAGAACACAAAACGCGTAGTATTCATACAATGTCAGTGCAAATATGATAGAACTTTAAATGTGCCGAGTTTCATCTTCCACTGTGACTCCTTCATGGTTAGGCCAAGACTTATATCAAGCCCCTTAGATATAAGATATATTTATATATATATATATATATAATATATATATATATATATATATATCTATAGATACTATATTATTATATATATATATATATATATATCTATATATATATATATATATATATATATATATATATATATATATATAACAGTAGAATAATCTTATCGGGCAATGGTATTCAAGACAGTTGTAGAATTCCCGAAGCAAATAAATTAGAGATAAACAGTAAGTAAAACATGGAGAAGATTTTAGAGGCAGAGGGATAAAGATATGTACAACAAAATCTTTAATTCCATAACCGACTCCGGTTAGGAAAGGATAAAACCAGAACTGAAGAGACGCTTATTAATTGTGAACAAGGTGGAGTGGATTCAATTTCCAGAGCAGGCAGTGCGCAAAAAATAAATAAATAAATAAATAAATAGCAACAAGAGGCGGATAATACTTGGGAATCCCGATCCCATTGGGCCCGTTCGTTTCCGCCTCCCCCGTAACTCAAGTGACTAGAAGATTAAAAAAGGGCGAAAACGCTATTCTGGCAGGAGAACAATTCTAATAATCGTATTATATCCTGTTGCACTGCTCTGTATAGGGAATCAGATTATTCAGGTGCAATACAGCTCCACAATTTGGCAAAGAAAAGAACATAACAATAACAAGAAGTTTGACCGAGTCACCCAAACGTTTTTACTATTTAACATGCTTCTGTTCATGCACAATGTCTGTCCTTTACATTTCTGGTTTGTTCTCTTTCCAGACCCACTAATGAATTAATATAGCGATTGCTAATCCCGTTTTGCTTCCCGGTCTGCTAGTTCATATTCTTCTTTGTCTCAGTGAACTGGTATCCATTCTAATATGATTCTGCAGCCTTTAATATCTAAATACGTGTTTACTCATATTATTTTCTCTACTATGTCTGGTCTACCTTATTCATGTCTGTTTCTCTTGGCTAATTTTGATGAACATGATTGAGTGAAATTATTTACTTTCTTTACGTGCATTCTATAATTTACATATTTATTTTTCCTTCTCTATTTGTTTTATTTTATTTATTTATATTTTCGATCAATCATTCCCCAAGGAGCAAAGGCTTTCAACAAACACAAGACAAAACCTCCTGTCACGTGCTATCAGCTCAAGGTCTGCCCGTGGCTTCCTTATCTGTCTTAAGTTCTCTTCTCCATGTGTTCTTGTGTCTACCTAGTCTTCTTCTTTTACCCCGGGGATTGCAGAACAAGACCTGCATAGTAATACTAGTAGTAGGGTATGTTGGACTTAGGTATTATTCTGCAGGCGCGCTGCAGGCGCGCTGCAGGCGCGTGACTTTTATATAGCAAAAATTCTGCAGGCGCGTGACTTTTATATAGGCGCAATCTGCAGGCGCGCGGCGCAAGATGGCGGACTTGAGCTACCAAGGGGAGGTTATTTGGGTCAAGATGGCGGACTTGAGCTAACAAGGGGAGGTTATTTGGGTCAAGATGGCGGACTTGAGCTAACAAGGGGGTAAGATGGCGGACTTGAGCTAACAAGGGGGAGATAACAAGATGGCGGATTTGAGCTAACAAGGGGGGAGATAACAAGATGGCGGATTTGAGCTAACAAGGGGAGGTTATTTGGGGCAAGATGGCGGATTTGAGATAACAAGGGGGAGATAACAAGAGGGCGGGATGACTTTTTATATAAGGAAATACTCATTACGCAGGTGGAGCAGCAGGCGGGATGACTTTTTATATAAGGAAATACTCATTGCGCAGGTGGAGCATCAGGCGGGGTGACTTTTTATATAAGGAAATACTCATTACGCAGGTGGAGCAGCAGGCGGGGTGAGTTTTTATATAAGGAAAGGCTCATTGTGCAGGGGGAGCATCAGGCGGAGGGTGATGACTTTTTATATAAGGAAATACTCATTGTACAGATGGAGCAGCAGGGGTTGGTACATGACTTTTATATAAGGAATTGAGGAGGAGCAGCAGGTGGGATGACTTTTTATATAAAAAAATATACTTTTTTTTTTTTTTTTTTTTTTATCATTGAGCAGGTGGAGCAGCAGGCGGGATGACTTTTTTTTTATAGGAAAAAACAAATGTGCAGGGGTAAGATGGCGGGGTGACTTTTTATATAAGGAAATACTCAGTGTGCAGGTGGAGCATCAGGCGGAGGGTGATGACTTTTTATATAAGAAAATACTCAGTGTGCAGGTGGACCATCAGGTGGGGTGACTTTTTATATGAGGGAGAGGTGCAGGGGCAAGATGGCGGGATGACTTTTTATATAAGAAAATACTCATTGCGTAGGTGGAGCATCAGGCGGGATGACTTTTTATATAAGAAAATACTCAGTGTGCAGGTAGCACCAGGCGGGATGACTTTTTATATAAGGAAATACGCAGTGTGGAGGTGGAAGCTGCAGGAGAAGTGGATAACTTTTTAATTATAGTAATTATGTGTTTATTGAGATAACAAGAAGACGATAATAGGAAGGAGGATAATAAGTTAGACTTTGAGATTTTTAGATAACCAGAAGACGTTATTTATAGACATCTATTAATTCTGCAGGCGTGATACAGGGGTAAGATGGCGGGGTGACTTTTTATATAAGGAGAAAATTGGCGGCGCGCGGCAGGCGCAAGATGGCGGGATGACTTTTTATATAGGGAAAATGTACAAGGGCAAGAGGGCGGACTTGAGATAACAAGAAGGTGGTATATGGCGCAAGATGTCGGGGTCCTTTTTTTATATAAGGAACTGAGGAGGAGGCGAGGAGGAGTCCCATGAATCGTTTATATAGAGGTAGGTTTAGGTGACGAGCAGACGTTATTTATAGACATATATTAATTCTGCAGGTGTGATGCAGGGGCAGGGATGATATTTTTGTGTGATGTGGTATGGTTTTGGGGGTGGAAGAGCGATATTTTAGATGTTGAGGGTAGATGGGGTGACGTTGTCAGGATGCATCTGTGTACATTTTTGGGGTGTAGCAGGACGAGTGGACCCAGCAATTGAGAGAGTGGGAGTGAAGAGAACAATGGTGACGAGGTACGGGTGTAATGTTACGCAGGTGGGGTTAGGTTAGGGGGGATATTTTTTGTGTGATGTGGTATGATTTTGGAGGTGGAAGAGCGAGAGATTTTTAGATGTTGAGGGGAGATGTGGGAGACGTTGTCAGGATGCAGCTGTGTACATTTTTGGGGTGGTTTGTAGCAGGCGAGTGGACCAGCATTGAGAGGTGGGGGTGAAGAGGCGTCGGTGACGGGGTACGGGTGTAATGTAGCGGGTGGGGGTAGGTTAGGGGGGGGGATATTTGTGTGGGATGTGGTTTGGTTTTGGTGGTGGGAGAGAGATAGTTTAATCTGTAATGTAGCAGGTGGGGTTAGGTTAGGGCGGAGTAGTAGGGTGTGTGTTGTGGAATTGTTTTGTTATGTGTGTTGGTGTGTGTGTGTTTATATGTCTACATCCGCGTGACTTTTATATAACGAAAATGTGTTGGAGGAACGTGGAGGAGGAGAGGTCTTGGAATATAGTAATATAAGTCATTAATGGCGGGCGTTGTTGTGTGATGATTATTTTACAAACAGTTAGACGCACATATTACAGAAAGGTAGCCGATATTACAACAGTTAGATGCTATTTAGTTAAACATATATAGAAAAATAAAAGAGAAAACACTAGATACATTTTAATATATTTATTGACCCAAAGTTAGTTGAATCTATGGGTGACATATAACCGCACTTCTTTTCGTATACCCCTTGGAGCTCTCAGAACACAGGTGGTTCGGTTTACTTGGCGAGTCTGTCAATGCACGTTTTGATCCTTGTTCGTTCAACGAGGGGGTCAAATGGGAAGATTTCTTTTAGTCTTCTAAGTTTGTCACTGCTGGGTTGACTTTTGTCAAACTTTTTTTGGCGCAACGTGTGGTGCAAATCTGCCTCCCCTCGCAGCATCATAACGAAAAAGAGACGTTGGATGGGCGGGTTTTTGCAGAGGTGTTTTAACGTGACACCAGGTACGGAAATCACATCTTTGAACATAGCTCTACCCTAGGTCCGCGTAAAAACTAAAACTAATACGTGTTGTTCTAACGCTGTGTGTTTGGCTAGTGATGAGAATATAAGACGCTGAGAGGTGAAGTTTGGTCGTAGACAAACTACTCACTAGGAAATGCCCGTGAGGCGGTAGAAATACACCCTCGACACGATAGAAATATGCCCTCGAGATGATATAAATATACCCTCGACACGACAGAAATATACCCTCGACACGACAGAAATATGTATGTGTAATGATAGAAAATATGACTCGACACGACAGAAATATGCCCTCGACACGACAGAAATATGGTATGTGTAATGATAGAAATATGCCCCTCGACACGACAGAAATATGCCCTCGACACGACAGGAAATATGTATGTGTAATGATAGAAAATATGCCCTCGACACGATAGAAAGACGCCCTCGACACGACAGAAATATGTATGTGTAATGATAGAAAATATGACCACGAGACGACAGAAATATACCCCCGAGATGATAGAAATGTGACCACTGGTTTTGGGAGAAAACTTTAGAT